>JAQZBX010016120.1:0-36815 GCA_029593785.1 Cabassous unicinctus | reverse complement strand
GGTAAGCCCGGCGGACGCCGGGAGGAGGCCCTGCTGGGAGAGGTGGTTTGGTTGGGTGGTTCTGGAAAGGGGCGCTACGGGGGGCTGAGGGCCCCCAGCTATTGTCCAGCCGGAGCCCGAGCCCCAGATCGGGGTGCCGAGAAGTTTAGAGAGAAGGGGCACAAATCTCTCTGGGAAGCCCCGCCCACCCCCCACCAACCACCACCACCCCCTCCCGCGCGAACTGGACGAGTTGGTCGGGGGAGATCGGGCTGCCGAGTGCGTGCCCTGTGCCATCGCCTGCCCCGCCGTCCGCGCGTGGGGTGACCGGGCGAGGTTCTGGGGCCGCACGGTTTGGGGGGCCTGCCACCGGGGATCTAGTGCTCTGGGCGCCCGTTCCCGGGCCCCGCCGCCCTTTGGACTCCCGGCTCCTGGCGCCGGCCTGGCCCCAGCTATCCGCAGGCCGCGGGCCGGGCCTCCCGGCGCCCAGGCCGCCCCCTGTGCGCGGTGCCCGCGGCTGCGCTGGATTGTGGAGGGTGTCTGGGAGCAAAGTTGCTCGTCCGGGGTGTGTGCCCCCGAGAGGCAGGGGCTTAAGTTTCCCTGCAGTTCTGCCGCTTGCTTGGGGGTGGAGGTTCGGGGTGCCTCCAGGCTCTGTGAGTCCGGCAACGGAAAGGCTTGGATTTGGGGCCTTCTCTTCGCCACACTTCCTCGGGGCCGTTGTTTAGACTTTAGAGGGTTCGAGGGCGGCTGCCCTCATCCCACCGCCCCCCACCCCCACCCCTAGTCCCTTCTATTGTCTATCATGCCTTTTACTCCTGCCTGGGGAGGGAGGGCCAGGGGGTGCCAGCCTCCCTGCCTCTAGTTTCCCAGCCCCGCCAGGTCCTGGGGCAATGTCATTGAGACCCCACTCTGTCACCTTCCTGGGAGAGGGGCCTGGATCCCGGGCTGAGAGCTTGTTTAAGGGGGAGGGGAAACGAGGCCTTGGGGGAGGGCTTCTCAGGGGCTACCTTCCTCTGTGTCTTCTCTCTCTCCTGGTGGAGGCAGAACCAGGTCAGGCCTGAACTTGTAGCCCGCGAGAGCAGGGGATGAGGGTGGGGGCTGGACACAGCTCCAAGGGACTGGGGCTTGGACGGCTCTGTGTATCCAGTCTGCTGCGGCCTGCTTCTGTGAACACACGTTTCACCCCCGTGGAGGGCCCAGGACATCTTCATCGCCCAGATTCGAGGAGCAGCTGGGGGCAAGGAGGGAAAGCAGAACTCCCACAAGGTTGGAGATTTGGGGGAACTATGCCCCTCTCCCTTCCAGATGACTGTAGCTTCCTCTAAAAGACCTCTCTCCTAGAGGTGTGCCTCCGGACATGGGTCTTTGGTGAGGTGGATGGATATATCTTTCAGGACGAGGCTGTCTGCTGAGGGTGACTTCGGGGGCCCTGAATGTCCCCTCCTCAGGGAGGGGCTGGAAGCCAGTGGGAGTCTCAGCCTTGTGGGCCTTTAGCCACCCCTTTAGGGAGGGAGCTATAATTAATGCTAATTAGCACACTGGGATGGGGAATGGCTGAGTGGGATGGTCAGTGGTTGGCGGGAGAGAAGGGAGAGGAAGGGTATGTCCTCTTGGGCTCCAGGCATTCCCACACTCACCCTCAGGTTTGCGGACCCTGCTACACCCTGCTGGTTGGGAAAATAGTAAAACCAGGAGGAGACATCTCAACAGAGGAAGTCAAGAAATTAGGGACCTGGTGCCGGCTGGGCCTTTAAGCAGCTATGTCATCTTGGTAGGCCCCCTTGAGACTCAGTTTCCCTGCTTGGAATAAATGACTGCTAAGGTCCCTTTTCCCTGAGCTCCTCCTGGAATCCCTGTCTCCCAGTGTCCCTTCCTTCTCCTCCCAGTATGGAATCTGGACCTGGTGGGGCTGAAGAGGACGGCTGGGTAGTCCAAGGAAGAAGGGGAGAACAAACCAGGGACTGAATGAGGAGTAGCTAACTCAGGTGAACATGGCTGCAGAGGTTGCAGACAGCAGGTGTTGAGGGACAGGGAGGCAGGGTGGAGTTGGGAGAACTTGCCCTCTGAAGTGGCGGTAGGATCTGACAGGGCCACACTGGATGGATGGTGGTCTCTTGGATGGCCAGCCCCTCTGCCCCACTCCCAGGCCCCTCTGGAGGATACCTTGGGGGTTGCGTGTGGAAGCTGGCAGGTAACAAAAGCTGGCAGTCCTGCCTGCCTCCTGACCTAGGAAGTAGAAGAGGAGCAGAGGGGCCTGGTGGTGCCAGACACCCCGGGGTGGGGGGGGGCGGGGGAGTTGAGGCCTCTAAATGCTGCAGCTCTCCGTGGAGATGGCTAGAAGGTCTCAGCCTCTTCTTCCCACGTGGGGGCTGTAGAAGCTGTGGGGTCCAAGGGGTGGCCTTGAGAATGCAGGTGTCCATCAACCTCTGGGGTAGCCAGGGGACCATGAGCTGAGCCTCTCTGGTCAGAGTGGGGGAGGTCAGCCGGTCACACTTGGCCCTGTGCCCATGGCCCTGCCCTGCCCTTCCCTCCTGGTGTTGTGCCAGGCTGAGAGGTGGTCCTCCGGAGAAGGGGATGGAGGGGAGGGGGCTTTATTCTCTCAGGGGCCCCACGGGGAGCTGGAGGCTAGAGCCAGAGAATTCCTTCCTCCTGCAGATCCCCAAAGCCTCAGCCCTTGGGGTTTCCTAGAGTGCTGATTGTTTCCTGTAATCCCCACCGGGCCCAAAAGGACAGGAAGTGATAGAGGGAAATGAGAGTGCAACTGTGTGTGACGCCGGGTGTGCATGTGAGGGAGAAATCAGGTAAAAACTGTGTGTGTGACCATGTGTGACACTGGGTCTGTATGAGAGTAACTGCATGTGACATTGTTCGATGGCAGTCGTGTGTGAGAGAAACTGTGTGTGTGACTGATGTTGCCTGTACCTCAGAGAAATTGAATGGGTGACATTCTGTGTCTGAGGGGACGTCATGCTGTAGGTGTGTATGAAAAGGCTGTGCGTGGCTCTCCGTGTGTGTGCCTGAGTCTGACACTGCGTATGATTGTGATGCTCTTTATGAACGGTTAAGAAACTGTTTATGGGATTGTATGGTTGCTTGATGCCGTGTGTGAATATATACAGTGCTCTGTGTGTGTGTCAGGAGGAGAACGAGTGACATTCTCTGTGGCCCGTGAGGCTCTTTGTGTGTGAAATGGTATGTGAGGTAACTTCGGGTTAGAAACTGGGAGAGAGTGATGGTCTCTGCCTCTGACTATATATGACACTGTATGTTTGAGAAAAACCATGTGAGAGACTGTGACAATATAATGTGCCTGTGTTTGTGAGAAAGAGAGAGAGCATTGTGACACTGTGAACTATATATATATGTGCTGAGAAATTTTCGTGATAAGCCGAGTGTGAAGTAAGGTGTGTTGGTGCAACCAAGACTGGAAGGAAACTCTGTATGTGCAGCGTGTGAGAGAAACTCAGCTTGGCTCTGTGGGTGGTCGCTATCTGAGATTGTTTGGGACTGTTGGGACAGTGTGGGTGACAGCCTTTGGGACTGTGCCAGGCAGAGCGTGGGATACCGTGTGATATTGTTTGGGGGCCTGTGACCCCACTGCACGAGGTGGCCACGGTGAAGGGCAGTCCCTGTGGTGAGAGAGGAGGGGCAGGGCAAAAGCCTGTGTGTTCACACATGACATTGTGACCGTAGTGACGGGGAGGGGTTTGGTACTTGACTGTGGTACGGTGGGTGACCCAGTGTGCCAGAGGCTTGGGTAGGAAGCTGAGGTGTGGCCCACTGATGTGTTAATTGAGAGAATATGAAACTACAAGTTGACTGCATCCCTGTTCCCCGTCCCGGCCTGTCCCCTACTGGATACTTGACCCTCCCTGGGAGTGGGACGCCATGAGGAGTCAGGACAGAGTCCCAGTGTGGGGATGAAGGAGCCTCTGGGAGCTGGGACCCTTTTCTCTGCGGAAGACTGAGGACCCTGAGTCTAACCCATCCCCACCCCCTGCACTGCTCTAAGGGGACAGGTGACTATGAGGATGAGCTTTGGAGAAGGAAGCCTGGGGGAGGGCGCCCCACCCCCCACTGCTCTCTGAGAAGCCCCTGTCCTGACTGGTGGGGGTCAGAAAGCTTTGCTTTCCAAATTGGAAGCACATTAGTAGGCTAGGGAGAGGGGAGGAGGCCCCCGCCTCCCCCTAGCGGGCTCTGCAAATTGCTTCCTCCTGGAAAAAGCTAGACCCTGCTCCAGGGAGGAGGGTCCTCCTTCCCCAGCCTCGCAGGGTGTGGCCACTTGGCGGGGTCCCTCAGGGGTCCTCTGGCTGGAAGTGGGGGAGGTAGACAGCATCCCCACCCCCACCCCGGTCCCAATCTGGTCCCATCCAGAGCATGGCCACTTCTAGGGTGGGAGCCTCTGGCAGCTGGAGAACAGCTGGCCCCGCTGCTGTGGGGGCGGGTGAGGAGGAGGGAGGGAAAGGCAGAGGGGGTGGGGAGGCTTCCCTCGCCTGCATCTACTGCCTTCCCCCTCCTCAACCCCCCCAGTCCGCCCAGCTCGTGTTTGGGGGCAGAGGCTTGGGGATGCAATTGCTGATTTCGCTGATGTTCCCACCCTGAGAACACTTTGGGGGCTGGAGCTCCTGCAAGGGTGGGCAGCTGCTGGTCTGGAAGGTTACCGGGCTTGACTTGTTCTCCTAGTGGCACTGGTGCGGGGTGGGGGGGTAAAGATGGGGGTGCACCCATGTACCCCGACTTGCCTTGTCTGCAGTCCTCACCAGGACAGTGGCCCTGGGGGGAGCCCATGCTTCAGGCCTGTCTCTCTCTCCTTCTTGGAAAGGAGAAACAGGGCTCATCGTCTGGAGGCTGCAGGGCCTAGGAGGGTGGGGGGTCCAGGGCCTCTGCAGCAGCTCCAGGTCTGGCCTCACTCCCTGGAGCTGTCCAGCCAGTTCTTCCGGCAAGTCTGGCTCCAGGGTGGGGAGTGGGCAGCCAGGTGCCCCTTACCTCCCCCGGGGCTGCGAAGCCTGCTCACCCTGCCTCCTAGCCCCCATCCAGAGGTGCCTTCTGACCCTAGCAAGGTGAGGGCCCTGGGAGAGGGGAAGCAGGTGTAGCTGGGTCAGACAGGGTGAAGGTAGAAGAGCCCACTGGGGGGGTCTGTAGCCCTGTTCGCAGGTTTGCAGGTGGGAAATTATGGGGGATCCTCTGCAGAGGGAGATGGGAGGCTGGCTGTGGAGGTGGAGGCTGGGAGCAGATGGACAGGAGTGGAGAGGTCCCAGACATGGGGACATGGCCCCGTTGTGGCCGGCCCCAGTCCCCGGCAATTGTGCAGGAGTTCGGGCACAGCTTAGTGGAGTTCTTTGCTCCAGGGTCTCACAGTGCTGCAATACAGGGAAGGCCTGGGACTGCATTCTTATCTGAGGCTCAGCTGTGGAAGGACCGGCTTCCCAGCTCATGTGACTGTTGGGAGAATTCAGTTCCACGTGGTTATAGGGCTGACAGCCTCAGTTTCTTGCTGGCTGTGGGCTGGAAGTCATCCTCGGCAACTAGAAGCCGCCCTGTTTCTTGCCGTGTCATCTCTAGCTCGTTCCTCTCTATGCTGGTCCCCCTCCAGGCTTGCCCCCTCCCTCCATTCCTGTCTAAATTGAGTCTCTTAGTCTCTCCCGCTTTCCCCCTGGGTGTCCGTGTGCCTCCATCTCTGTGGGCCTCGGCATCTGGTTTCCTGGTCTCTGTTGGTCGCGATTACTCTTTCTTGCCTGTCTCTTTCTCTGCGCACCCCCGTCCGTGGATCTGACTTTCTCTCCAGTCCTCTTTCCTGTTCTGTCTGCCTCTCTCTGGACCTCTTCTTCTTGAAGTCTCTTGTCTTTCCCTCTAAGTCTCACTCTAAGGTTCTCTCTCTAGTCTCTGCCTCCCTCTGGGTTGGTCTTTTCTTGTCTCTCATCTGGTCTCTTGTCTTTCTGTCTCTCTGGATCTGTCTCTTTCTCTGTCTGTGAGTCTTTTTCCCCTTCTGTTTACCCCCACCCCAGATCTTCCCCTCCCCACTCCCTCCCCCCGTTTCTCTTCTCCTATCTCTGGCTCTACCTCCCCTCCATCCCCACTCTCTTGCCCCTCTTTCTTCTTCCTCTCTTCTGCCGCCTTTGGTGGTGCAGGCAGAAGTTCTAGACACGTGGGCGAGTGTCAACAAGCAGCCTGGGGGCTGCCACCCCAGGGGCCTGCCCTCTTGCCGCGAGAGCCAGCCCCTCCACCATGCCTGAGCCCCACATTTGCCTCAGGCCTGCCCTGCAGCTCTCCTGGGAACTCCCAGCCTCCCCCCCCCCACCCCCAGGCTCAGTCCCACTGGCTTTGGGGGGTCTAGGGGAGAGGAGGGTGAGCACATCCTCAGCCTCTTTCCCCATCCCACAGCAGTAACTAGGGAAGACCAGAGCAACCAGTCCTCATTCATCACACTGACGTCCCCCCTGCCCCTCCTGAGTGCTGGCTAGGGCAGAGAGACCCCAGTTCAGCTCTCAGCCTAGCCTAGCCTGCCTGTGGTTGCCCATGGGTATGCCTCAGCTTGGGGGGGTACACATATTCTCGTTTGGGTGTCAGCCTGGGCACCCACACAGCACACTGCACACATGCATGGCTGTGGGGTGGAGGGAGGGTCACCTACAGGCCACTATTGGTCCTCTGTCCATAAGACTGTTCCTGGGAAGCAAGTCTTGCATGTGCCTATGAGCCAGCAGAAGGGACAGTGGTCCCATTTCTCTCCTTGGCTCCTCCCGTGGCAGCCCACCTCCTCCCCTCCCCCTTACCAGCTGCCAGCGGTCCCAGCCAGGGGCGGCCCGCCCTGCCCCCCCTCCAGGCTGTCCCAGCTCCCAGGCGCTGCTGTGTTCGCCATATTTGGCCACAGTGCTCCCGCGGGGGGCGGGGCGGGGCTGACATCACCCCCGCAGAAGGGGGGGGGGGCACAGCCTGGATGAGGGGAGGCGGGCAGAGACTTGGGGGAGGCAGAAAAGTTGCTTTTAAAAGTCTTGGGCTGCCAGGTCCCCCTTTGCAGCTGGACTCCTGCTGCTCTGAGGGAGGGAGGCCTCAAGAAAGGATTTGAAGGGAAAGGGGTTGAGGACTCCTTCGGGTGGGGGTTCAGCTTGTTGTAGCCCCTCTTCTCACTTCCCTCTGACAGACCCGTGGCAGGGTCAGACTGCTGCCTGGGGTGAGGCCCTGCACCCGCTTATCTCAACGTGGGATTCCCTGGTCCCTGGTATGCCCCTGGCCACTAGCACACCCCAGCACCCCTCACTTTCTTATTCTAGGAACTCCACCCCCGGGGCTAAGGATGGGGCTGGAGATCAAGGCACAGGTTTTCTGGGGTGGTGGGAGTTAGGGGCACCATATTCTCTTCCTCCCAGGCTCACCCCCTGCCATGGGAGGAACAATTCCTGGTGATCTTGGAAAGGGCTGTACAGAGGTATGGGGGTCCTTGAACTTGGGCTGAGGGGTACCCCCCAGTCTGGACACACACACCCCCTGGACACAGCTTGCCATGCAGCTGGCCCTCCTTTCTCCCCGAGGTGGTGGAGTTTCTCAGCGCCCCCTTGTCCCACTCGAATTAAGACAGCCACATTGCCTGAGTTCAGATCCCAGCGCTAGCACTTACTAGCTGTGTGTTCTCCGACAAGTTACTTAACCTCTGTTGCTTGGTTTCCTCATCTGTAAAATGGGACTAATAGTGTCTACCCCACAGGGTATTTGTGAAGATGAAATGAGTCGGATGTGTGTAAAATCCCAGAACAGTGCCCGGCAGAGGGCAGATGCTTTAAGGAATAGCCATATTAACTCTAAACTTTCCCTCTTTCTGGCATTCAGGCCCCCCAGGGCCTCCCCACCCCATTCCGCTAGCAAACCCCCTCAAGCCTCCCTAAGCAAACAGGTGGCCCTGCAGCCAGACAGCTCACTCCCACCATTCAGCAGGACACAGAATTCCCCGCCCCTCACGGCACCTCTCCATGCACTGCCTCTGCTTTTGCTAGGGCCCAGCGCAAAGTCCTAGATATGTCGTGGGCTAGATGTATATCCGGGATGCGGGTTCTGGGACTGAAGAGGGTTTTGGGCGAACCTTGGGGCTGTGTGTGTTGGGGAGCCTGGCTGGGTGTGGCCTAAAAGAAGAACCCAGCAGTTTACGGAGCCAGGCCCATTCACGATGTAGGCCAGGGCTGGGGCAGGCTTGTGGGTGGTTTATGGGCTGCTGCGGGGCGGGAGGTGCGGGAACAGGAAGTGGGATGGAGGGAGCGGGTGGGGTTGAGCAAGGCTGCTGGCTGGGCACCTTCTCAGCTGCTTCCTCGCCTGCCAGTGTTGCTCCTCCTGGCCCGTGTGTAGGTTCCCCGGCATGGTCCGAAACGTCGCCCTTTCTGCGTCAAGGACCCTCCTTGTCCCACAGCTGGTCCTCAGCAGGGTGGCGTTGGTGCTGGCGAGAGAATGGGGGTGGGGGTTCCCGGAGGCCAGGGAGGAGGGGCTGACAGTGAGAGCTGCGGGAAAGCTGGGACCTGCCCCTCTTGTTCCTCTCTGCTCCATCAGGACGCCTCTGGCAGCTGCGTGACCTTGAGAGCCAAGGCTCTTCTCATCTGAGTGAGGGGCCATCGCTCCTCACCCACTCACCTTACGATTTTGTGAAGACTGAATGAATGTGGAAGTGTCCCTCTACCCCTGCCCCCCCCCGAAAGTGCTGTGGTGTTGTTGATCCCACGAGTACTATTCTTTTTTCCTTTTTCGTTTTTGTTTTGAGGTGCTGGTGCCAGGAATTGAACCCGCAACCTTGTATGTGGGAAGCTGGTGCTCAACCACTGAGCTACACCGGCTCCCCTCTGAGTTGATTTCTTCGTTTGTTTGCTTGTTTGTTTTTGTTTTTAGGAAGTCCCCCGGGGCTGGGCTGCAGGGTGGTGGGAGGCCCCAGGACCTTGTACATGGGAAGCAGGTGCTCAACCACTGAGCCACACCCACTCCCCACATACTCTTCTTAAGTGTTATGTGCCAAGCATTGGGGTTTGCACTTTCAGGATTCCATTTAAATTTTAACCCTCACACCTCACGGAGATCCTTTCCTTGCGTTAAGGGCCTGAGGTTCAGAGAGGTGAAGTCGCTCATCCAAGGTTGCACAGCTCTGCCTGCGCCTAACCTCTGATTCCCTCCACCCCCCTCGGAGGTGGGGGTGGGGGTCACTGTGGTTGTGGAGGACCATGGCTCTGACTCCTCTGTGTCTGCTCCCCAGGCTCAGACTGCCCAGGGGGCTCAGGCCCAGAGCCCAGAGCAACCAGCACAATAGCGTCCAACAGCTGGAGCACCAGCAGCAGCCCGGGGGAGGCCCGGGAGGATGGGCCCGAGGGCCTGGACAAGGGGCTGGACAACGATGCAGAGGGCGTGTGGAGCCCGGACATCGAGCAGAGCTTCCAGGAGGCCCTGGCCATCTACCCGCCCTGCGGCCGGCGCAAGATCATCCTGTCGGACGAGGGCAAGATGTACGGTGCGTGCGGGGAGGCCAAGGGGCCTAGGGATACTGGACGGGATGGGGGAGGTGCTCTCTGCCCCCTCACCAGACCGGTTTGGTGAAGTCCTGTGGCTGCCAGCCCGCCACGGGCGAGTCTGGGCGTGCAAGCCTGTGTGTCTGGATCCTGCCTCCTCATAAACAAGCCGGGCTTGCCCCCTCTGCCAGAGCGCGGCCTACCTCCGCTTCCCATCTGCTCCTCCTTGCCTCCCGCTACTGGCCTGGAGGTGTCAGGGTGACTCAGTGGACTCAGGAAACTGGGTCAGTTCAGCCTGCTCCAGGCTAGACCTGGGAGAGGGGATGCGGGGCAGCCGGAGGCCTGGGGTGGGAGTCCCAGCACACAGCACATTCCCCACGGGGCCACTTCCCAGTCACCCTCCCGTGTGTGCTGGGGGGAGGGGCTGGGCTGCAGGGTGGTGGGGGGCCCTGGGACAAGGGCCCACGTAGGCAGGGAGCCAGAGGGGCGAGGGGACGTGGTCGTCCTTCCCTCCCTCCCCTCCCTCCAGGTTCTCCTGGCCCCTGTTCCTTGCCACCTTAACTATCTCCTGCCTCCAGAAGGGAGTGTCCCCCTCTTGTCCAGCCCTGAGAGGGCTCTCCCAGAGCTGCATTTTTGG
This sequence comes from Cabassous unicinctus, assembly GCA_029593785.1. Lineage (NCBI taxonomy): Eukaryota > Metazoa > Chordata > Mammalia > Cingulata > Chlamyphoridae > Cabassous > Cabassous unicinctus. The sequence goes on along the minus strand of JAQZBX010016120.1, from coordinate 26,726 downwards.
GATAACTCAGCCCTTCTGGGTCTGGCTCCTTTCCAGCTCCCTCCAGCCCTCCCTTGCCACAGATCACTGAGTGAGGCAGGCCCTCAGCCTTCCCTCTCCTGGCGTCCAGTGCGGGAAAGAGGCAGCCGGGGCTGTGGTGTGGGCTGCCCCAGGCTCCTGGCCTCCACTCCCCCTTGTCACGCTCACCCTGAGCACCAGAGCCCGCACACGGGCAGATGTTCCCGGCGCCTTCCCTAGGGCAGGGACTGCTGCCCCTGTGGCTACCTCCCATCTAGATGGCTGGGGCAGCCCCACAGGGTATTTTTAGACGGGGTGGAGGGAGTGGAGAGAAGAGGGGCCATTGGGAAGGAGGAGCAGTGGGGCTGGTTCTGTCATCTGAGAGGAATTTGGAGAATGGGGCCACTCTGGGGTTGGGGAGCAGGGGGCCTAGATTTGGGGGGTAAGAGGTGTACCCCCTGGGGATGCTGACATACACTTGCTCATGCAGCCAAGCCCCATGGACACTGGCCAGCTTCCTTCCATCCCCCAAAGGCCCTTGTGGGGGAGGGGGGTCTGTGGTGCTGAACAGGGCCCCCACCCAAGCCTGACGGGCAGCTGGGCTCTCCCTCACAGGGTGGGAGAGATGTGGTAACCGGTGACATGGGGGTGACAGGACCCGGTGACACAGTCAGTGACACATCTTGACAGTGTCAGAGGAGTAGGCCCATTGGAGGCTGCCCAGCCCTTCTGCCTGTAGAGGAGAAGGGGCTTGTCCAGGGTCTCCCGCAAGGCAGAGACAGAGCTAGGAAACAAGCCCAGCCCAGAACTCTCTTGGACACGCATGGGGACACGCACTGGGGCGTATTCCACATGGGACAGGGCCTATTCACTTGTGGGTGTGCGTGCACACACTTGGAGCTGGTGCAAATGGCAGGAGGAAGGAGGCAGTGCTGGAGGCTGGCATGAAGGGAGAGGCCCCCTTGGCCACCCGTGTACCTGTAATACAGCCAGCTGCCCTGCTGCCCTGCTGCCACACCTGTGTCACCTGTCTGCGGGGAACCTGTCAGGGCCGCCGCACATTGACCCACCTTCCTTCCTCCCTCTCTGTGCCACCCTCGGTCCTAGAGGGTGGGGGAGCATTGGGGAGGTCCCGGCCCCCCTTTGCCTGGGTGGGGGGTTAAGAGAGAGCAGTGTTTGGGGGAGGATCCTGGGGTAGTTTCCCTGAGCTGGGGGAAGGGGTCTCCAGCCTCCAGCACCACCCTTTGCTGACTTCACTTTTTCTCTTCCCCTCATCTAGGTCGGAATGAGTTGATTGCCCGCTACATTAAACTGAGGACGGGGAAGACTCGGACGAGAAAACAGGTAAAGAGCTGATTTATGCCTTGGTCCCCCTGCCCACACATTCTGAGCTGCCCCGCTCAGCCACTTGCCCACACCCTCCCCGGACTGTTCTGTCTGGAGCTACGGCCAGCCCTCCTGCCGCAGCATGGCTCCCCCTCGCTCTGCCTGGGGCACCACACACTTGCCCCAAGCTTCATTCACTCTTCCCACTTCCCTTGGAGAGATGGCCCCACTGCCCCGAGAACAGAGCAATTGTCCTCTCTGACCACCCACCACCCCCGCCCAGGCCCTTTAGTTCAGGGACCACAGAGAAGCCCCATGCTGTCAGGGAGACAGACAGTTCCACACGAGTGCAGAGCAGGGTGGCATGGCTGGGCACTGTCCCAGCCCAGGCAGGGGAAGGGAGGAGGGTGGGCCGGGAAGGCTTCCTGGAGGAGGTGACACATGAGATGCACTTTTAAAAAGAATAGGAGTTAGCCAGGCAGAGAAAAGGGAAAGGGTCCTTCCAGGCTGCAGAAGTTGCATATTCAGCTAATAATTGTGAACCCATACAGAACTTACTATGTATTAATTCACTTAATTCTCGTAGCAGCCTTATGAGGTACGTATGGTAATAATCTCCATTTTGCAGCTGAGGAAACTGAGGCACAGGGAGGTTAAGTAACTTCCTCCAGGTCGCTCAGGCAGTGTGGGTGGATTCAAACCCACTGAGCAGGAAAGAGCTGTCCGTCAGCAGCGTGGTGCAGAGGGAGGGGCGGGAGGAGCGAAGGATGGTCAGTGGATCGGCTGGAGGCGTGGGGGCAGGCTTCCCGTGGGGGGCCCGGAGGATATAGAGCAGGGAGCTGGGTGGCCACTGTTGAGAAAAGATGGCCCTGGAACAGCAGGGGGACAGAGCAGAGGGCCAGGTAGTGACAGGTCCATCAGCCAAGGGGCAGAGCGGGCAACCTAGACAACAGGGTGGGGGTGGTGGGGACGGCGGTGGCCTCAGGTCCAGAGAGGACGGCAGCATGGTGACAGGAATCCCGAAGGAGGAGTTGGTTGGGGTGAGTTGTGTCTGGGGTGCCTGGGAGTCATCCAGGGGAGGCGGCGCCCCCCAGGCTGTGTCTCTGAAAGGCCTAGAGCCCGGGAGAGAGGCAAAGCTGGGGGCAGGTCCCTGGGAGAGTGGGAGCCGGCTCCCCGGGGCCCCCCCACTCACAGTCCTCCCAGCCTCCCTGTCTGGGTGGGATTTGGACCAGGCACCCATACTCCCCAGGTCCCCCCGTGTGCAGATGACAAGCCTGACCCGCCGGCATCAGAGGTTCTGAGTCTTCCCCACTCAGTGTGGGAGCGAAAACAATCCCTCATTTGTTCAGACATATATTACCCAGCCTTCCTGGGTGCAGCTCACATTGCACAGCCTTTCTGCCTTTGGCAGCATGTTGAGCGATGCTATGTGCTAGGCACGAGGGACGCAGCAGGGACCTGGAGAGGTAAGGGCCCTACTCCCTGGGAGTGCCATGGCCAAGAACCAGGCTCAGGGGTCAGACCCCTTCCTTCCACCATGGGCCTCTCTACCTAGAGGGCGAGGTGCTTGGCCTTCCAGGCTCCTGAGCCTCAGCCGTTAAATGAGTGTACATGTGTAGGCCCTCAGAACAGAGTGAGCACGGTCGAAGACTTTGCTCTCGTCATCGTTATTGCTGTGGTTATTATAACCAGAAAGGAGCCTCAAGCCAGGAGCAGGGCTCTCTCTGCCTGCCCTGCTTCACCCAGAGCAGGGAAGAGTCAAGGGACCGTGCAGCCTGATCACTTTGTCATGCAGGCAAAAGAACGGAGGCCCAGGGGGGTCGGTCGCAGAGGTGGGACGCATCTCCAGCCTCTTCACTCTCCATTCAGCATTATTCCTGCTCCTGACAAGCGGTCGACAAACTCAGAGTTTCACGAACCACTGTCCTTATTCATTCTGCAAGGCCAAGACTCCCTCTAACTTGGATCTGTTTTAGGTGTCTGTGTTTTGTATCTAAAATCCCCTATGAAGACAAGGCAGGTGTTGCAAAAACCCACCCAGCTGACAAGCAAGGTCGTTTTTTTTTTTATTTCGGTAAAGAAATGCAGTTTTGGTTTCTACCAGATATATGTATGTATACTGTAATTAATAGCGAGTCCCACGTCGGCTGTCACAGAGTTAATATTTGGATGTCAACTATTTGGAAGTGATCCTCTGTGCTGTGGATTTAAGAGCGGGCCCTGGGAGCTTGGTTTGGCGGTGAAACAAGGGGGCTCTGGAATCTGAGCGCATGGGTTCAGATCCCAGCTCTAGCGTCCAGCTGTGTGGCCTAGAATGAGTTGCTTAACCTCTCTGTGCTTCAGGTTCATCGTCTGTCAGTCAGGGGTGATATGAGTACCTACGCATGTTGTGGGGCTCAAAGGAGCTGGTATGTGAAAAATGCTGAGAATAGGAGGACCCGTGTTCAGTAAAGTCAGTTCTTGTCATGAAGTGGAGTAATCTGTAATTTTGCTGGGACCAGTCTGATTCCTGGGTGCAGTGTGGCACTGCCCCCCCCCCGGGGGGGCTGCCCAGCCCAGCATTGCATACATAGTGACATTCAGGCTGTGATTAAACAGAAAAAGAAACTGTTTCTTTGTGGGGATAATGACAACCTGCAAAGAAGGCCAACCATTGCTGATAGTAAAAGTGAGAGGCAGCAGAAAGCTGTGCTTTCTGTGCTTCCTGGTGAAAACAGTGGCATTTGGGTTCTCCCAGGCTCAGGGTTAGATCCTTGACAGTGCCAAGAGTTTGTCGTGCAAGCCCGGCTCGTACACCTGAGCCGTGGCACGCCCCGAGAGCACAAGTAGCTCAGGTTTGCCAGGGAAGGCGTCAGGGAAGGTCGCTGGAGAAGAAATGCAGTAAAGACCACCTACTGTATGCATACATAAGCTGACATACGCTGACAAGTGGAGGAGGAAGGTGTGTTTGGGGGAGAAGCTGCATGCTCCAAGCAGGAGCAGGCCGAGGCCTGGTTTTACAGGCTGGCCTGCTGACGGGGGAACATCCCGTAGAGGATGTGGCCAACAGGAGTGTCGTGACCACTGCTGGCTTCTCTGCTGCCTCCTCTGAGGACATCAGTGAGAAAAAGCCATCCCTTTGGGGAAAAATGTAAAAGACGCCCTTTGTCTGGCACGTAACTGGCCAGCAGAGCTTGGGTTGGATTTGAGTGCTCCCTTGTGCAGTGAACAACCTGCATAGTTGTATCTGGTGATCCTGGAAGCCACTGGAGGCTCTTTATCAAGGCAGGGCCAAGAGAAAAGAAGAATTGGTAGGTCTGAGGAATGTCTGCCCACGGGAGCCCCACAGTCTTCACCCCCACTTCCATCTGGCCCCCCCAGAGATGCTGCCCCGCGGGCATGCCTCCTCACTGTCTGTGTTTTCCTCTCTGGTGGGACGCGGGGCGGCCCCTAGGTGTCCAGCCACATACAGGTTCTAGCTCGGAAGAAGGTGCGGGAGTACCAGGTTGGCATCAAGGTACGTCGGGCACCTGGCTGGGGCCTCCAGCCCCTCCTCGCGCCCTTACACACAGCACCTCCACCGCTCTCTCCGCATAGCTCAGGCCTCCACCTTGGCCAGCTCTCTGTCTCTGGCCCCGCTGTGTCCCTTTTCTGGTTGCTGCTCTCTCGGTTCTTGCCTCTCCTGCTCTTTCTGCTTTTTCTCTCCCTCTCTCTCTCTCCCTCTACAGGTCTCTAGCCACTTGCAGGTTCTAGCCAGGCGGAAATCTCGGGAGATTCAGTCCAAGCTGAAGGTACGGGCCCCCTGCCACCTGGCTTAGCCTTGCCCAGCTCCTCTAGGGCCCAGGCCTGCTGATGCTCTCTGACCCACAGCCCAGGGCAGGGAGGGAGCTGAGGAGCTGTGAGGGGGCTTCGGAAACACAAGTGGCCACAAGAAGCCCAGAGACCATGTCAGCCTATGCTGAGCCACGGCCCCTGGAACTGAGCAGAAGCACCAAGGGGACAGCCAGCCGTAGAGTGAGGGAGAGGGAGACCATCTGGGGGCCACCAAGACCTTCTGTCCTCTTCTCCATTTTCCTATTTCTCCTTCCTCCTAATTGCTGCTTGCTGATTGCATGGGAACTTCAGGTGGGCAGGGAGGAGGCTCTGGGGGACCCTGGCCCGCGGGGCTGCAGCGGTGGGCGTGACACGTCCTTGCGTCACTCAGTCCTGACTGCTCTGTGGCCTGGGCCCTTGTCCAAGGTCCCCCCCTAGGCAGTACCTTTTTTCATCTGCCCACAGCCTTTTCAGCAGACTGGGCCTCCCACCCCCAGCACCCCATGCCTCTAGCCCAGCTCCAGGGGACCTGGAGAGACCCAAGTGGCCAGCTTGGCCCGCTAGCCAGGTCTCCAGCCTGCTCCTTCCTCATCCTACACTTGTAGGACACCCCTTGCTGGCCAGCACCCCCTCTGGGGTGGAGTGGGGTAGGGCATGGGTGGTGGCACCCCTCCCCCCACCCAGCCCTTCTTCTAATCCATCCTCCTTCTCTCCTTCACAGGCCATGAACCTGGTAAGTAGCACCGCCCCTCCCCTGCCTCCCACTCCTGGGGAAGGGGAGAGGGGAAGGGGCTTAGCACTTAGTACAAGGGTTTCGAACTATGGTTTGTGAAATCAATTCGATCGGTTACAAGCAGCATTTAAAAAAAAAAATGAAATGGTAGTGCCAAAACCTCAGCGTGCATCAGAATCACCTGTAGAGCTTGTTAAAGCAGATGGCTGGGCCCGGCCCCCAGAATTTCTGACTCAGTAGGTCTGGACTGGTGCCTGAGAACTGGCATTTCTAACAAGTTCCCAGTGCTGCTGGTGCTTTGCCCTACAGACCATACTTTGAGGACCACTGGTGAAGTAGAACAGATAATATGAGAGTGCAATAAGGGGAAATACCTGGCATATGCCGGGTGACGGAATAACCTAGCTTCTTACTGTACTCTTAAGAGACTTAGGTAGGGAGAAGGGTAGAGACTCTCCTGTGACCACATGCTAGAGCCAGACTGGAATCCAGACCTAGGCTCCCAGTGCCCTGAGGGCCTGTCCCCACAGTGCAGCCCCCGAGGCAAGCCCCGGCCTGTCCCAGGCCTCACCTGGCCCCTCCCGTCCCCAGGACCAAGTCTCCAAGGACAAAGCCCTCCAGAGCATGGCGTCCATGTCCTCTGCCCAGATCGTCTCCGCCAGCGTCCTGCAGAACAAGTTCAGCCCTCCCTCCCCTCTGCCCCAGGCCGTCTTCTCCACTTCCTCACGGGTACAGGGGCCCTGGGAGGTGGGCTGGGGCGGGAGTGTGCCTTACAGCCTGGGGTCTGGAGGGGGCCGTGGGTACTGAGGGGCCCCTTGGCCTTGTCCCGTCTCTGCAGTTCTGGAGCAGCCCCCCCCTCCTGGGACAGCAACCTGGACCCTCTCAGGAGTGAGTATTGAGGTTTATCCCCCCACGTCCTATTCTTCCTCCTGGCAGCCAAGCTGGGCTTCCCGTAACAGCTGAACAGAGGTTTTCACTCAGGGGCAGCAGATGGGGAGTGGATGTGGCTCAAGCAGTTGAGCACCTGCTTCCCACATGGGAGGGCCCAGGTTCGGTCCCTGGTGCCTCCTAGAAACAAATAAAAAAAAAACAGACAACAAGCAAACAAACGAAAACAGCAACTCAGGGGAGCCCATGTGGCTCAGTGGTTGAGTGCCAGCTTCCCACATACAAGGTCCTGGGTTCAATCCCCGGTACCTCAAAAAAAAATTAAATAAGAGGATGGAGTAAGATCGCTAGTCCTCTTTGGTTCATTCCTCAATCACTCATCTACCCACTCCTCACCCACTTGTCACACCTTCCTTCATTTATCCTTGGTTTTTCCTATTCCTTGACTAATTGCCGAGTCAGTCACCCCGTCAAGAGTCAGGTAGTCAGGTATGTGCGCCTGTGTTGCTTCAATTCCAGGCTGACTTTCTTAGTAAGACACACCCTCGGTTTAATGAACAGCTTTTCAGGGTAGGGCTGGGAGAGCGGGGTTGAAACACTACGTTAAACGCATGCATCAATTGCGAGATGCACCAGGATTTCATCAACGTTAAAGTGTGGAGAAAACAAAGAGGCAGCTCGTGCGTCAGTTTCCCAGCGTGCTCTTCTGGGCCTGAGGTGCAAGGCTGGGTGGCTCCCTACAGAGGTCGCTGGTGAGGGGCTGGGGTAGGGGTGACCCCACTGAGCAAGCTGTTCTCCTGCCTACAGCATCAAGCCCTTTGCACAGCCAGCCTACCCCATCCAGCCACCCCTGCCGCCGACCCTCAGCAGTAAGTTCCCATCAGAGCTGCCATCGCCTGCCCCACCCCCATCACCCGCACCTCTGCTGGGGAGAGCTGGGCCCGTGTGTGCACGCGTGTGTGTGCGTGTGTGCGCTGGGAGGGGGGTGGTGGCATCTATAGGGGATGGGGGCAGGCCGTACTAGCCCCTTTGTTTTTCACAATGTTGCTTCCAGAACTCTGGCACAAAATCATGTAACCGACACACAGTTACAAGTACACATCACCAAAAGTATTGCATATAGGGGGCCGATGTGGCTGAAATGGTTGGGTGTCCATCTCCCATATGGAGGGACGTGGTTTCGATCCCCAGGACCTCCCAGTAAAAGAAAAAAAAAAAAAAAAAAGTATTGCGTGTATATGCGTGTGTGTATAAATGGATAGAAATCTCCCTGTAAGGAAATACATCAAAATCTTAATAGGGATTTGCTCTGTCTAGAGGGTGGGATACTGGCTACTTTGTGCTTTTTCCCTTTTTACTTCTCTGTGTTTTATATTGAACACATGTTAATAGTGAAATAAGGAGGGAGACTTGCTGTCTCCTCCTAGGGCCCCCACAGCTGGCTGTGCAGCCTGCACACTGCACAGAGACGCTGGGCAGGGAGCCGGGTGGGAGCCCAAATTCAACTTCCTCCCCCGAAGGGGTGCTGCTTCTGATTCTCGCCCAGGCTGCGTGCCAGCCAGGGGCAGCTCTGCACCCAGCCGCACATCCACGCAGCCGTGGGTATGTCTCGCCCTGCCAGGTTACGAGCCCCTGGCCCCGCCGCCCCCAGCTGCTGCCTCTGTGCCCGGATGGCAGGACCGCACCATCGCCTCGTCCCGGCTGCGGCTCCTCGAGTACTCTGCCTTCATGGAGGTGCAGCGGGACCCTGACACGGTAAAGCGTTTGGGGGTGGGGGCAGAGCCCGTGCGGTCATGGAGAGACTCTGGTGATCTGTGGTCGTCGCTCCCGGCCAAAAACCGAGGACCTCCGGGGTCGTGGGCTTGGGGAAGCCACAGGCAGTTCTGTCCCCACGCAGCCCCTGCACGCCCGCACCCTCGGGTCTTCTCCTCCTGACCCTGTACTGGGCCCTCCCCACAGTACAGCAAACACCTGTTTGTGCACATTGGTCAGACGAACCCCGCCTTCTCAGACCCGCCCTTGGAGGCGGTCGACGTGCGCCAGATCTACGACAAGTTCCCCGAGAAGAAGGGGGGCTTGAAGGAGCTTTATGAGAAGGGGCCCCCTAATGCCTTCTTCCTCGTCAAGTTCTGGGTGAGCTGCCCTGGGCCAGCTCTGCTTCTACCACCTCTGAGATGGGCGACACGCCCAGGCCCACCCCACCAACCCCTGACCCTGCCTTCTCCCTCTCCCCCCACCCCACCCCGTGGCCTGTGGGCTGAGCACCAGGGAGGGGCCCTTGGGCGGGAAGCCTCCCTCTGGCCTCTGCCGTCTGGTGAGCCCTCCCTGCCTCCGCCCCCAGGCCGACCTCAACAGCACCATCCAGGAAGGCCCGGGAACTTTCTACGGGGTCAGCTCCCAGTACAGCTCAGCCGACAGCATGACCATCAGCGTGTCCACCAAGGTGTGCTCCTTTGGCAAGCAGGTGGTGGAGAAGGTGGAGGTGAGTGGGAGTCCGGGGGGTGGCGTGCTGGGACTGGGAGCAGGCATGCCCAAGTGATGGCTTCCCGGGGCCCCTCCCCAGACCGAGTATGCCAGGCTGGAGAATGGGCGCTTCGTGTACCGTATCCACCGCTCGCCCATGTGCGAGTACATGATCAACTTCATCCATAAGCTGAAACATCTGCCCGAGAAGTACATGATGAACAGTGTCCTGGAGAACTTCACCATCCTGCAGGTGTGGGGGACAATGGGGGTCGTGGGGGGTGGGGTCAACCAGAGGCCAGGGGCTTCAAAGGGTGGGTGGCTCAGATGACGAGACTGAGACCCAGGAAGGAGAAGGGCCTGCTGAGCCCCCTCCCGTGCCGGCCCTGGTCTGCCTGACCTCGAACCTTCCTACCCCAGGTGGTAACGAGCCGGGACTCCCAGGAGACCCTGCTCGTCATCGCTTTCGTCTTCGAAGTGTCCACCAGCGAGCACGGGGCCCAGCACCACGTCTACAAGCTTGTCAAAGACTAGGGTGCCTTCTGCCTCACCCCCTCCACAAGGATCGAGGACGCATCTGCCCGCCAGGCCTCAGGCCCGGGACCCAGGAGGCCTCCCCACCTACCCCCACCACACACACTCCCTGCCACTGTTCTGCGCTTTACTTGTGGGAGAAGAGAGGAGGGCTCAGTGGGAGACGGCCTGCCCGGGACACTGAGCCACCATCACCCAGCTCTGCCCAGCCTCCAGTGACCTCAGAGGCGGGGGTGGGAGGACACCTTCGGGCTCAGGCGTGTGTGGCCACCGCCCCCCCACCCAGGGGAACGTGACAGGCAGGTGAGGGTAGAATGGAGGCGGAGGGAGTCAGAGGGAAGGGGCCCCAGGAAGGAGAGTGTCGGGTTGGCACCTGCAGCGTGCCAGCCCCCTCGTGCCATCCTCAGGCCCCGCAAGGTGCTCATGGGTCTCTGCTTCAGAGGAGAGGCTGAGACTCAGAGAAGTTGAGGGACCCACGGGAGAGGTGAGCAGAGTTGAGTTCTCGTCCAGGACCCCCTGTCCCCAGAGCCCAGGTTTACCTACCTCCCTGGAGCAGGGGCTGGCCACAGGGGCTCGAAGGGCAAAGGTCTGCCCTGTGGGGCTGGAGCAGAGCTGGAAACAAGGAGTCGGGCTCCTTGGGGACGACTCGCCTGAGGGCCAGGACAGAGCACCTCCCCTCAGAGTCTCCCCCCCAATGCAGGGGAGCCTAGCAGGTGCTAGACACCTGTCAGTCACCCTCTGTCAACCACCAGCCAGCCAGCCTCCTCCACCAGGCCCCTCTAAGCTGCCCTGGTCCTGGCTTGGAAATAGGCCCCAGGGCCACGTAGAGAGATGGAGTTCCAGTTTCTGGCAGAGCAGCAGCCCTGGGAGAAGGGGTAGCAGAAGGCTTCGGTGTTTTCTCTTGCCCACGGCATTGTGGGCACAGCCCCCCTATTTCCTATCCCGCCTCCATCTCCCTGGCCTGGAGCCACGGCTGCCCAGATGCAGTCCTGGGACTGAAGGTCGGCTTTCCCCTGCTGCCCTTCCCAGCACCCGGCCCCTCTGAGCCGGCCCGGCCTGTCCAGCAGCACCAGCAACCTCTGGGTATTTATGAGTTTCATATGAAGTACTGTGCCCCTTCCCTTCCTTACACCCACCTGCCCCTCAGCTTCCTGAAGGGCCTCACAGTTTGCATATCGCTCAGGCCACCTCCAAACCCAACCTAGGTTTTATAATGTATATTATATATATTTTTGTGTATTTTTTAAATCCAGCTGTGATGGGTTGTATCATAAATGCGGTGCGGGGCTGGGGTAGAAACCCTCGAAGCCCATCTCCTGCTCAAAAACAAACAAATAAAGAATTAAAGTGATTTGTTTGTGGGTCAGTTGTGTGGCCAGCTGTATGCCAGGCTTCTGGTTGGAGCAGTATTGGGTGGGGGTCATGGCCTGGTGTGTCATCCCCCACTCTGCCCATAAAAGCTTCACTCAAAATTTCTCCCGCCCCATCCTGCCGCTAGCTGAGCACTTATATATGCACAGCTTTCTACATTGCATTGTCTCTGGTAATTCCAGAGAGGGGAAGTGACCTGCCCAAGGTCACATAGCTACCGAGAAGGGAGCCCCAGGCCCCAGTGCTCCAACACTATCTTCACAGAGGAGGCACGGTGGCTACTGTTGGTTGTCATCCTCATTTTGCACGTGAGCAGAGAGCCTCAAGAAGGGCAAGTTGCTCTCCCAAGCTGATGGCTGCTGAGCAGCGGAAGTAAGATTCCAATGTGCTTGTGTCTGCCTCTGCAGGCCCATCTCTCCCCTCGGAGCCACCACGTGCTCACCCAGCAGGGATCGTTATCTCCCAGCCATCCCTGATGGACATTTTCCCAAGGAGGCCTGTGGTTTGGTGTGTGATATGCTCTAGCCTTTTCACTGGCAGTTAAATGGTCAACCGCCAGCCAGCCAGCCTCCTCCACCAGGCCCCTCTAAGCTCCCCTGGTCCTGGCTTGGAAATAGGCCCCAGGGCCACGTAGAGAGATGGAGTCCCAGTTTCTGGCAGAGCAGCAGAAATTCTAGCGGAATTTGCTAGATTCAGCCAACTCGTTATCACTGGGACCAGAGCATTTGGCCTGGAGGGGCTGTGACAACAGAATTGAGCATAGAATGCTGAATAAGAATGAGATGAGGGGGAATGGATGTGGCACAAATGGTTGGGCCTCCGTCTCCCATGTGGAGGGACCTGGGTTTGATCCCTGGGAACTCCTGGTAAAAAAAAAAAACCAAACAGGGAAGCGGATGTGGCTCGATTGATGGGGCTCCCGTTTACTTTATGGGAGGCCCCGGGTTCGATTCCTGGGGCCTCCTGGTGAAGGCAAGCCAGCCCGCGCCGCGTGGGGAGCTGACGCAGCAAGACCTCGCAACAAAGGGAGACAAGCAGACACAGAAAAAAAGAAAAAACGCACAGCAAATCGACACAGCGAGCACAAGCAGCAAGGGGGGAATAAATAAGTGAATAAATATTAAAAAAAAAAAAAAAAATGTGATGAGACTCTAGGGGTTAAAAAAAAATGCAGGACACTCAGTTAAATTTGAATTGCACACAAACTATAAATTTTTTAGTGTAAGTATGTCCTATGCAATACTAAAAGATTATTCATTGTTTATCTAACTGGGCGCCCTGAATTTTTGTTAAGTCTGGCAACCCTTTTCTAGCATCTCGTGTTCTGGAGCATCTGGGCCAACCTCCAGTTTTGCAGATGGGGAAACTGAGGCTGACATTTAATGCTTTACTCAGTCAGCCAGTCAGTGGCAGCAGCAGGATTTAAACCAAGTCAGCCTGACTTAGCCCATGTGCCTGGTGACATACTCGAGTGACAATCAGGTGGCCTTTTGTCTGGGCCCACAGCATTGGAGGGTGCCTGCAGAGTGCAGCCCAGTAACCATCCCGGCTTTAAAGACTAGGACTCCAGGCTGTCACCTGGGAAGGAGAGGGTGCCCAGAGGCTGAGCCAGGTTAAGAGGGAGTCCTCGAGGCAGAAAAGGCAGAAAAGGCAGAAACCCGAGTTTATGGAGCACACCCCCATGTGCCTAGGGCTGGAGGCTGGGCCTCCTGTTTTATCTTCATGGAAAGAAACCAGCTCACTGACCTTGCAAAATCCAGTCTCTGCTGTAATAGCCACATCTCGTGAGTGCTTGAAGCATCAAGTGGGGGTGTTGCCTTCACACCTCTCCCAGAGTAAACTGCCTTCAGATAATTGCTTTTAGAGTGTGGGTCTCTCTTGTGCAAGTTAGGGCCAATAGTGCCCAAGGCTCTCTCCCGGAAGTGGTTCTCCCCTGCTCAGGGTTCTGGGGAAAGTTGTAAGGAAAGACCAAGAAAACTGGAAACCCAGAAGCTCCCATCTTTTCTGCCCCTCTGTGACTCTGCTCTGATGTCTTGGGAGGAATACAATCTTTTTGCCCGTTCTACCATCGCGGCCCAGCCACCGTTCCAGATTTCTTGGGGATCTTTATTTCCCTGCACACAGATGCTGGGGAACTGGGACTTCCGCAGAGGCCTGATCCCCAAAGTGTAACTCAGGTGTACACTAAACTTTAGACTAATCATCCCAGAGGCTGGGATTTTTATTAAAGCAGCTCAACCCTCATTGACAATCTAGAGCATCTGTCCCCACATGTTCTTCCGGTTTTTCTGTTTTTCCTTGTTCTGCTGTCAACTCTCCTTTTCCCTTCTGTATTGTGTGCTGTGGGCCCTTGAGGGCAGGCAGTGTGACTCAGCTTGGATTCCCCAGAGGCCAGCAGGGTCGTGAGTCCATCAGTATTTGCTTAATAAAGAGTTAGGGGAAGCAGATGTGGTTCAAGCAGTTGGACACCCACTGACCACATGGGAAGTACCAGGTTCAGTTCCTGGTGCTCCCTAAAGAAGACGAGCAAGACAGCGAGCTGATGCAACGAGATGATGCAATGAGGAGATATGAAGAGGAAACAATGAGAGACACAAAAAGCAGGGAGCGGATGTGGCTCAAGTGGTTGGGTGCTTCCCTCCCACATGGGAGATCCTGGATTCAGTTCCCTGTGTGTCTCCTAAAAAAAACAACGAACAGACACAGAGAGTAGACAGTGAGTGCAAACAATGAGGCAGGGAGAAATAAAATCTTTAAAAATATATCTCTCTCTATATATATAGTTGGTTTTTAAGGAATCCTTCCCCAATATATAAGCGTTAATAGATTTATAAAGTGGAGTGGATTTGATTTAAATTTATGTATTTCAAGCAATAGTCCAGGAAGACTCATCAAGTATACCAAGTGTTTGTAAACATACCTGTCTACCTTGCCTTAGAGTTTCTAAAATGATTTTTCAGGGAAGCAGCTGTGGCTCAATTGGTTGGGCTCCCGTTTACCATATGGGAGGCCTTGGGTTCGATTCCCAGGGCCTCCTGGTGAAGGCAAGCCGACCCACATGGCACAGTGAACTGGCGCAGCAAGATGATGCAACAGAAGGAGACAAGCAGAAAGAAAAGATGCAAAGCAAGTGGACACAGCGAGCACAAGCAGCAAGGGGGGAATAAATAAATAAATAATCTTAAAAAAAAAAAAATAAATGATTTTTCAAGGATTCTAATCCTTGGCTCATTTTAAACAGGATGGTTTAGCTAATTTTGAAGGCACCTTGATCTCCCCATTCACCAGGAAGAGATGAGATAGCCTCAGGTATTGTCCCCACTCAGATCTGTCCTGAGCTCAGCCGAGAGGAAATTGGGGGCAGTGCACTTGAATGGAATCATGAATTCCCCAAGATGCACTAAATGTTTTTCCCAGGTTGAGCCAGACTAGCAAGTATGTGTGTACCAAGTCTAGCACAGATAAGTTAGGTTCTATGTGTATGCAACTATATGTAGTTACCATCTTATAACTGGGTACCAGGTGCCTGGCACTGTACAAAGCACTTTATATCTTTTGGGTTATAGGCTAGCAAACTGGCTCTACAGGCTCTCCAGAGCGGCAGAGCTGGGATTCAAACCCAGGCAGTGGGGGACATCAGCCCACACTTAAGCACACAGCTCATCTTGCACACACTGAACTGTCAAACTGTCAAGTGTGCATCTGGGGAGGTCATGAAAAACCACCCCCGACCCTTGGTGCTGTGACATCAAGGCTGCTGGTGAGACCATTGTTTGTGACATCGACAACTTCCTTTTCAAGAGACACAAGCACTGTCTTACTGGTCTTAGACTCCACATGGAGTGATGGTTTGCTTTTATCTCATGGACCCAACATGCATGCCCTTCAAGGGCTCCTCAGAATTGCCTGCCAGAGCTGCAGCCGGGACCCACCTTAGCAAACATGTGCAGGGGCTTCAGTTTATATTTACTTTTGCTGTACTTTGGGTCTTGTAAGCAGCTTTGACAGTTAAGGTAGGGTATAAAATCTATCCACACTTGTAAAAAAAAATTTTATCTTCCTTTAGTCATGAATTTTGACTTATTTTAGGTGTTGCCTTTTTTTCCAATTACCTGTAGAAAATACAAGAAAAGCCCACAAAAAATAGAAAGTACTCGATTTTAATTCCCAGTTGACCTTAGTTAACATTTTGCTATTTAAGTTTCCAATCATTTTTACTATGCATATACTTGTTTCCCCTTGAATAAAACTGGCTCCTAGTTTTTTTAGGAGGTACTGGTGATCAAACCTGGGACATCATACATGGGAAGCAGGCACTCAACCACTGAGCTATGCTGGCTTCCCCTACCTAGTTTTATTCTCATTTTCCCTCCTTATCAGGAACATTGCTGGACAAGCCTAGGTGTTTTATCCCCTGCTTTCTAGTACTATGCTGATAGGCCATTTGCTCCATCCTCTGGTCTATTGCCTTGAGGACCACAATCCACTGATGAGCAAGAATTAGAATGCACCATCTTACCTGCAAGCTGATAACTTAAAAGCTATAATGGCAAGCCTTGTATTCTTCATGGTTCAAAGACAGATAAAGCTGGTTTCAAGAAAGTGCAGCATTTTGAATCTGCATTTTTCTTTATGGTTTGGATTAACCTTTTAGCTCTATTTCAAAAATGGAAGGATGAACTGGTTCTGTTTACCCAAGTTAAGTGAAGCAGATTCAAGCCAAAGGTTAAATCACAGGTTATTTCCCACACCACAAGCCACCTTTCCAGTATTGGGCACTGGACATTAAGTGCCTCAGAGGGCCATGGGAGGAGGGCAAAGAGCCTGGAAGTTTCCACTGCCTAACTCCAGCCATTGTTTTGCCCCCAACCCCCACACGAGTCCATGAATTTCCCAATACACCAGCTTGCCCAGTAAAATCTTATAAACAGGTATTCAATTTGGGGTTGGGCCCCTAGAAATGCCTACAAGTTCTGATTTTTTGGGGGGGTTGTTAATCACTTCCATCTAAAACAAGTCTCAGGCCCACTGGAACCCAAATCCCATTTTAACTTCCCCAGTGATTCAAAAACAAAAAACCTCAGTTACCCAATACACATGGAAGCAGCTTCAGACTGTCAAGACAGATCCCATGGGAGTGGATGTGGCTCAGGCAGTTGGGTGCCCAGATCCCACAGGGGAGGTTCGGTTCCAGTGCCTCTTAAGACAGAGCAAAACAGCAGGGAAAGGGGGGCGGGGGGGAGGTGGATAACAAAACCCTTTAAAAAAAAAAAAATCTTGCCTCTCATTCCACTATTAAGCTGCAGGAAGAGTAGTCTAGCCTGGAGTCCTAGCCCTGAATTGCCCCTCTCCACCCTGCCTAGGCCACCTATACTGTCCCAAGTTGTAGGTAATCCAGAAATGAGAAAGCATGATTTTGAAGGCATCAAGAATGCTCTCCTGTCAGTAGCATGGCTAATTCAGTGACTACCCATCACCAGGGTGCCAAAAACCACACCCACTGATTAGTAGAGTGGCACATTAACATTAGCTCACAAAGTCCTGTCTCCCCCACCACACCCCCCAATCACAAGCAGACACAGGCAATGGTGGCACTAAGGTTTATTGAGTTGTGCCTTAGTATAGGCGCTGGGGCTTGCCCATTGTGCTCTTGATGTATAAAGCCCGGACATTCTGCCAATTCTTCTTGAGCAGTGACACCAAGAAGTTGACAGCTAGGTGGATGTTGTACACAAGCTCATCATCTGTCATCTTCACGTGGCCAACAGCCACAGCTAGACACAGCACCTGGAGGAAAGGACAGACAGGAGCCAAGTCAGGCAGGATTGGGGGGAACTGGCCCACTCCACCATTCCCCCTTGACTTAAGAGCCGTGCTTGGTCCCAGGCTAAGGAAAAGCTCCAAGTCTGACCATGACCCAACTGTTACACAAACCAGGGCCTCTTTCGGCCCCCATTTGCAGCCTGTGGAGAAACTCCAGAGCCCTGCCAGCACTCCCACCCACAGCAACCAGACAGTCCTTACCTTCTTCATCTGGAACTTGATTGTGGACTTCACTTCATCGACTTTGGCCACCATGTTCTCATTGTGGGTCAGCAGAGAAGGGAACTTGCCAGCCTTATTCAGGCCAGGACCAAGGATTCGTGGAATCTGCTTTATCAGGGACTCAGAAGCCAAAAAGGCATCATACTTCTTGGCTTGAAAAGAGAGGGACACTGGATGCTTAGGATCTGGCCACAGGGGCAGACCTCCAAACGTGGTACTCACAGCCAGCCCAGAGAGTGCTGTGAACAAGCCACAACACGTGGTCTCCAACCAGCACCCTCTGCCCCTCTCCAAGTACCAAATCTTTTTCACACACACATACCCCCAGTGTCAGCTCCATTCTCTGGGCTTTCAACTGATGCAAAGCTCACATGAAATCTGGTCTTAGAAAACCAGGCTGATCCAAAATCCATGGTAGGGTACAACAGAAAATCTCACAGCAAGATTGTCTGGGTTCAAATTCTACCTTCCTACTTCCTAGCTGAGGACCTTGGGCACATGACAACTCGTGGCACCTTTTTCCTTATCTGTAAAATGGGTGTAATATCACTGCCTAGATGACACAGCAATCTCAGGAAGAAACCCCAATTCAGACCTCAGTACCACCTGGCTAGTCAACTTCAGCGCTCTCACCTATTTACGCAGAACCAATGCCCGGCCCCCTTCCCAATTGAACAATCCTCAGAACTACAGAAAAGCTAACAAACAGCAACCATTTAGTTGTCCCGACCACAGATTCTTTACCTATCCATTCACCATTTACTGTTAAACCCAAGTGACAAACACTACTCTACCACTTTGTCACACCCCTATCCCAGAGGCCAAGCCACACCAGCCAGACTCACCCAGTTTCTTCACTAGCTTCTTATTCTTGTTGAGTTTTTTTAGAGCTTCTATGTCCATATGGGGGATATCCACAGCCTTGGCCTCATCGCAGTGCTGCTGGTCCCCCAGGACACACACAGAGAACTTGGGGCGGGGAGTAGACTTAAGCCTGCGTTTGGGGAAACAGTATAGGTCATGCCCAGTCCTGGGTGCCAGGGACAGGTGAAGGGGCCTGGGACCAGAGCTACGGAGCCTTACCCAGAGCGTCCACATTCACCAACAGCTAGTCTGGCTTCTCAAACTAGCCGGCGGGCTCGGCCAAGGCCTCCCCACGCCTCCCCTCATGTTTTAAGACCCAGGGTGGGGGTCGTCCGGCCAAGCCTGCCCTGGCACATCAGTACCGCACATGTCTGCCTGCCTGCCTGCCTCGGGCTCAGCTTAGCAGGAGCCTGAAGGGGAAGAGACAGCCAAAGGGCACTGAGAACTGGGTGGGGTGACAACGGTGCCAACCTGACGGTGCCCGAGAAACGTTTGTCCTTCTGAGGGTCATAGTTCTTCAAGCTGATCTGCAGCTCCACCGTTTCCAAAAACCTAAGCGAAAGGATTAAGGTTAACCAGGCCCCGGCTGTTCCACACCAGCCTGGGCCTTGCCCTGCCCCTGGCCCCTGGGAAGGCCGCACTTACTTCCGGCGCTTGCGCTGGTTCCCGTGCAGGACCTCCCGCACCGCCTCGTAGAGGGTGTCGCGGGACACTTTGCTGCTGCGAGAGAGAAACCGGAGCAGCGCTCAAGAGCCGGCGCCCTCGGCGGGGCCAGAAGCCTCAGAGGCTTAACAGCCTTCCAGGCTTCGAGACAGGGGGTTTCGGACACCCAGCAGCCAGAATCCAAGCCCCGAGGAAGAGTAAGCCTCCTGGGGGCCTGGCATGGCGCGCCAGCTGGATCGCCCGACCTGGCGGGGAAGGAGCCTCGCAAGCCTAACCCCGGTGAAAACATGACCCGTGGCGAAACTGGCACAAGACTCTCCCCCGGTTCTGTCCGCAGGGTCCCCATCCCTGGCGGGTTGCTCGGGGGCGCGGATGGGCACGGATGGACCCCCAACGGGCGGAGATGACAAACCTCAGCGATACTCACCTCATGGTGCTCGGCGCCGCAGTAACCGGAAAAGAGACTAGCACTGTCCGCGCATGCGCTCAAATAGGGCCGCCTGCTCTCGCGAGAGACACCTTTTTTCCCATGGCCGACCTCCAGAGAGTGTTCTGATCCCTAGGTCCCGAGGAGCGGCGCCGTGTGCGACCGCTGGAGGGCGCTGCCGCGCGTTGCGCCGCTAGAGCCGCGCAGAGGACCGACTGGAGCTGCTACGGTCCTGGGCGTCCCGCGACCTTTAGGGCAGGGTTCTGGCATCAATAGTCTCGCGTAGTGGGTGCTGCACCCTAATGATCGCTGAGAGCATGCAAGTCTGGCAGATCCCTCAAGCCTCCTCTGCCCATTCCTCCCGCCCTCCACCCCACGCTCAGTTCTCAAAAGCAGGCTTTACTTTAATATTGATGTTAAATTTCTTGATCTTGCTAATTACTTAGGGTGGTTACAAAAGTGAGTAGCCTTGCTCTTAGGAAATGTGCTTGGAAGTATTAAGTTTGGAAGGAGCACGATGTATACGACCTACTCTCAAATGTTTAGAAAATAGATAAATGGGTAGATAGATGGATGAATAGAATGGCAAATGTGGCAAAATGTTAAAAGTTGGAGGATCTAGGTATCTGGATGAGGGGTATGTTGGAGTTCTTTGTGCGGATTTTGTATTATTTCTGGAACTGCCCTGTAAATTTGAAATTATTTCAAAATAAGCAATTTGTAAAAATCACCCCACTCCCATCCCCCCAAAAAAGCAGGCTTTATTCCTGAATCTGACCTCCCTCCCTCATAACTTTGTTCTAACGGGATTCATGGCTTCCGAGGAGGTTATGGTAAGGAGGAAGTGTCAAGAAAAGCCTGCAAAGCCTCAAAGCCTGCAGCAAGCAAGGGCTGGGAAGGTACTGTCACGATAGTGGGTGGATTCAATAACATCCTCCTATCAAGTTTACTAAGAACAAGGTGCCTAGCTAGGCGCTGTGTGTAAAGATGTAAAACAGATGTGCCCACAGCATCGCATACCCGTAAGGTGTGTTTTCAATTCTTCACTCTGCCCAACAGGCCCCATCCTCTCTTCTCAGCCCACAGTAGCCCCGGGAGCTATTCAGATCCCTCCTCAATGGTCACCTTCTCTAAAGCCTTCCGCAACTCCAGAATGAGTCACTCCCACCTTTAAGCCCCCCATTCTCACTGTCCTCAGAGGTCACTGCATGCTTCATAGACCCCACATGCAGCTTTCATAGGTAGGGCTGGGGTGGGTGGTATCATACATTATCTGACTGACCCATAGAACTTGTACCACTCCACTCCTATATTCAGAACTCACCTTCCCACCACAGAACATTTCACCAGGAAAAGATGCCCCTTGTCGCTGAGCGGAGAGGGGATGGGGGTGGCAGGGGGAGGCTACCACCAAATACCTAGAGGTAATGAGAAGGCAGACACCACTGCTTTTAAAAAAATTTTTTTTATCTTTTATGTATTTTTAATGGGAGGGAAAAGTGCTACAAAATTGCTTTGAGGAATGCGTGGAAAAGGGATACTGTTACTACTTTGGCTTTCTTGTATTCTGAAAAGACTCAGGTTGTTTTTAGCACCAGAAACCTATAGAGGTTTCCTACTCCACAGACATTTTTCCTTGCAAACAAAACATGATTTTGTTCAGATACAGGGTGGTCATATGCTTTGGGGAAGGCCAGGCCTTTTCTCAGCCCCAGGGGGTGACTCTGGTTTAGTCTAAGCCAGTGGATCTTAAATTAGAGCAGCC
This sequence comes from Cabassous unicinctus, assembly GCA_029593785.1. NCBI lineage: Eukaryota > Metazoa > Chordata > Mammalia > Cingulata > Chlamyphoridae > Cabassous > Cabassous unicinctus. The sequence goes on along the minus strand of JAQZBX010016120.1, from coordinate 5,858 downwards.
TGGGAGTCACCTGGAGGGCTTGTTAAAATATAGGTTGCTGGGCCCCACCCTCAGTGATTCTAATTCAGTAGGTCTGAGATGGGGCCTGAGAATTTGCATTTCTAACAAGTTTCCAGGTGATGCTGATGGCCCACGGGCCACACTGGAGAACCACTGATCTAAGCCAATCATTTCCTTTGACAGTGATTGGCTGAGGACTGAACATGCAATACACTTATGGGCAATGAGCCCTCAGGAGGCAGTCTGCTCTAGGGGGCAGGGAGGGGGTTTCCATTTCTGGGGCACTAGAAGTAATGAGTTCTCTATTCTCTGTCAAACTTTAGGAATGACCACTGCTTCTAATGAGACATTATTGAACTTCCTGCTTTTTATTAAATACAATGATGAAGTCAGAAATAAAAACACAGAGACCGGAGTTGTAACACCTACTCTCCAGTTCATTGGACTCACCCAGGACAACTAACAAGGAGGAGATGATGGACAAACAACATACCCAGGAACCAAGAGTGTCTAAAACCGCAAGCAAGAGAGTCCCATCCATCGGCTGTGTGGGATCGAAGGCCCCTCTCAATTAAAGGTGGAGTGGACATCACCAACATAGAGTCCTCAGGATTGGGGAATGAACTATGGATTAAAGTAGACTTACTAGTATTCTACTATAGACTTATTGTGATTCTAGCAATTGAAGAAAGATCACTGATGTGGAGGCAGTGGCCACTGGAGGTTCTGGGCGTAGAGAGAGGGAAAAACAGGTGTAATATGGGGGCATTTTTGGGACTTGGGAACCATCCTGAATGACATTACAATGACAGATACAGGCCATTATATATCCTGCCATAACCTACAGAAATGAGTGGGAGAGAGTGTAAACTACAATGTAAATTATAATCCATGCTTAATGGCAATGCCCCAAAATATGTTCATCAATTGCAATGAATGTACCACACTAATGAAGGATGTTGCCAATGTGGGAAAACATGGGAGGTATGGAGAGTGGGGCATATGAGAATCCCCTATATAGTCTAGGTAACATTTATATAATCTAAGTATCTTTAAAAAAAAAATTATAAAAAAAAAAATAATCAAAACAAAACAAACACAGAAGGTCATAACATACACTTTTTATTTTATTTATTTATTCCCCCCACCCCCCGGCTTGTTGTTTTGCACTTGCTGTCTGCTCTCTGGTCTGTTAGTCATGTACTCTCCGTGTCTGCTCATCTTCTTTTAGGAGGCACTGGGAACCAAACCTGGGACCTCCCATGTGGGAGGGAGGCGCCCAATCACTTGAGCCACCTCCACTCCCTGCTTGTTGTGTCTCCTTGCTGCATCATCTTGTTGAGCTAGCTCACCATACTAGCCCATCACATCAGCTCACTGTCTTGCTCGTCTTCTTCAGAAGGCACCGGGAACCAAACCCGGGACCTCCCATGTGGTAGGCGGGTGCCCAACCGCCTGAGCCACATCCACTTCCCCATACAATACACTTGAACACAAGAGATTTGTGCTAAGTACACAAGTTCCCTGGAGTATAATAAGTCTACTGGGGTCTATCAGAAAGTTTCTGTCCCTGTGGCTTGAGAGAGAAATGAAAAGGAATGGGCTGGGGTCAGTAGTCCTTGCAAATGACACCCCACCCCCTTAGGCAGGGAGGCCAAAACGTCCTCTCTGCAGCCTGGTGCTGAGGCAGGTGGTCCCTGGGATGGCTAGGCTCAGCCTTTACCCACAGGCAAGGGGTCAGGGTGAGTTGGTGTGGGCAGAAGTGTACTTCAGGAAGCTGGTGAGGGAGCTGCTGGAGGGTGGTTTCTTGGCTGATGGTCAGGGGGCCAGATGTCTCAAGGCGGCCTGCAGGGACTTCCTCAGGAAGGTGGTGTTGAGCTCCAGGGCTGTGGCCAGGGCCATCCTCTGAGTCTCAGTGATCTGGGAAAAGGAAGAATCATGTCAGGACTCCAGCAGCCCATCCCTCCCCCCACCCCCAGGCTGTTCAGAAAGGGAAGACAGAGGAAGCCAGGATGCAAGGATGACGGAGGAGGAAGAGGTGGAGTGCACTGCCCCTAAGCAACCTAACCTCATCATTTCACCACTTAAGCAAGGGCTTTGGATTTGGGTGGACCTGGGGTCAAATACAAGCTGCACAACTCACCACGCTGGCCACACTAATAACAGTTGACAATTACTGGGTGCCTACTAGGTAGCAGCACTTTATAGGCATTACTCCTCACACCCCCTTCGTTTTATAGATGAGAAAACAGGTTCAGAGACACGTGAAGGAAGATGCTACCTTCCTTCTGGGCCACACTTTTTCTTCCTGACCTGTTGCTATAACCTCCTGACAGGTCTCCAGCCCCATATCATCACAAAGGCCAGAGGCTTCTTTCTAAAATGCAAACCTGACAGAGTCTCTTCCCAGCTGAAGGCCCTCAGATGGCTCCCCATGCCTCACACTGGAGGTCCTTCTGGGATCCACAAGCCCCCTGAAATTGTGCATAAGATGTGTATTCATATTTTCATTTTTTTCTGGGAGAATCTATAGCTTTCACCAAATCATCAAATGGGTCTGTGACTCCTAAGAAAAAGGCAAAGAGCCAACAGCCAAGAACTCTTGGCCTTCAAGATAAAGTCCAAGCTCCTTACCATGATTTACAGGGCCCTCCATAAAATCTATCACGTACTGGCAACATGACCTTGGACAAATTAGTTTAAGCTCTCTGGGTCTTGATTTCCTTGTTGGTAAAATGAAGATGGTAAAAGTATCTCTCATAGGGCTGTCACATGGAATAGAGGTAACACATAAAGGGCTTAGAACAGTGTCTGAAGCATAACAAGACTATGTAAGTAGGAGCTGTAGTATTTTAGCTCACTTACCTTAGCCCCTTGCACCATCTACTCTCACTTTTTTAGGTTCCATCCACAAAGAGCTACTTGTAGACCCCTCTAGACATTTGCTGCTTACACTGTGTCGCTTGCCTGGTATGCCCTTTCCCTCATATCTGGCCCTTGATTAACTACCACTTGCCCTTCAAGAGTTAGGAAGCCTTTCCCAATTCCCAACAACAAATAAGGCTTAGTTGCCCCCTTCTTCCTCTGCCACCAAACAGCCTGGCATACCTCTTAGCTGCCTCCTAGCAGCTATTACAATGATCTGTTTATCGTATCTTTCCCCTCTCACTAGCCCAGGGTGGGGAGAGAGGGTCAACTCAAAAGGAAAGACTACATTATGGCCATCATTGATTCCTCAATGCTCCATACAGCACCTGGCCCATAGAGGTGTTGGCTGGATGAATGAACTCCTGAGCAGTTCCTGGGCTTGAACTTGTGGTTTCCCTGGCTAACACTGAGGGTTTTACCCCTCACAGACATATCTGTATACCCTTGTGGCAGGCCCAGAACAGGCTGTCAATACTCACGTTGGCCTGGTACTTGGTCATCACTGTCAGCATGAGCTTGGCATAGGCCACGGAAGTGGCAGCTGCCGGCCCCTCTTCACAGAGCTTCTCTATTAGGATGCTGAACTTCTCAGGGGTCATATCCACCTGTATCCATTGGGGAGATGGAGCACTATCACAAGAAAGGCCTGGGCTCTTCATTCTGCCAGCCCTGGACTCCATTCCCAATTCTACCACTTCCTAGCTGGGTGACCCTGGGCAGGTCACTTAACTAAACTGAGCCCGTCTCTACGTCTGTGAAGAGGGAGTCCATAATATTTAACTTTGAAGACTGTGAAAAAGATTAAATGAGATGATGCACATAAAGCCTGGCCATATGTCTGAGAAAATGAAAAGGCTCAGATTAGGACCAATGGGAGGCCAAGAGTTGAAGTGGCTCAGTGGTTGGAGATATAAAGGCATTAAAGGTATGGAGGGACACTGCCGGCATAATAGCAATAGCTCTTCATAACAGGAGGTGCCATGTAATAAGCACTGAATATGCATCAGGCACCATTTTGAGCACTTTGCACCAAGTATCTCAATTAAACCTCACCATAGTCTTAGTGGTAGGTACTATGATTACTCCCCTTTCACAGATCAGGAAACTGAGGCATAAAGAGGCTATGTTGACTATCTAAGATATAAACAAATGAATTTTAGGTCTTAATATGGAAAAATTGCCAAAATATACTAAAGAAAAAAAAGCAAGGTGTATAACACTGAGCATATATATATATGGCATCTCTAGGAGGATTCCCCTGAGAGTAGTAGCACTGGTTAGCGCTGAGGAAGGGAATCTGGATGCTTTTGAACTTTTAAAATTGTGAACCATAAAAAGCTATTACCTATTCGAAAAGAAAATTAAATTTAAATGTACACATCAAGGAATACCTCCCGTAAGTTCACACAACTAGTAAGAGGGTGAGCTGGGATTTACCATGCTGTAGCGCTCTGCTACAGGCCTCCTGAGCCCCAGGGCACACCCACTGTCACAGGATACCCTACTGTAAGGCGGCTGTCCTGCTTGCCCCTCCATCACTGAAGGAATGGGGAATGCAGGAGCCCCGTGCCCCTCCACAGCACTACAGCACTTCATAGTTCACTCTTCCCAAGGCAGAAGACTTACCTGCCGCTCCAGGAGTGATTGCAGCACCAAGAAAGTCTCCTCCTTCCAGGGCAGCTCCAAGATCTGTCTGCAAAAAAGAGGCCCCAGTGAGGAAAGACCAGCCTCCCACCCCAAGCCCGGGTAACCACTGCACCTACCCCAGAGAGCAGGGCAAGGCCTGGGGACACAAAGCTCCCCAGCCAACAGAGGAAGTAGTCAGAGCGCCCCTGATACTGGCAGCCACTGCTGCAGAGCCCATTCTCAGTGCTGGACAGGCCACAACCCAAGATCCCCAAGAGCTGACAATGAGGGACTTGACAAGGGAGACGTACAAAGATCCCCAAACAACCATCAGAAGCCAAAGTACATCCTGAGTACAATTCCCAATTCTACCTCTACCCAGGGAAGAGGATGGTGATGGAATGAGATGACACACACGAGGGCTTCCTAGAGAAGACCTTCCCTGCAGAGCCCGACCCACAGTGATGGCCACTCCACCTGCACTATTCCCACACAGTCCTCATTATATTTGAAAAAGCAGCAAGTCACGGTGCCAACAGTATAGCTTCATCATTTGCCTGGCCCGTGGGCCAAGTCCCTTACCCTCTCTGAGCTTCAGTTCTCCCATCTCTAAGGAGGCAGCAGCCCCTACCTCAGAGGATTGTATAAAGATGAGAGAAAGCATTTGGAAGCTGCAGAAGGTGCTCAACAAGTGGTAGCTGATACTATATTTGAGGTTAGTCCCTTCTCATATTATATTTAGTGTTTTATATTTCCTATCTGTGTCCAACGGGATCTCTTTTTTTTTTAACAAATCAATTTTATTGATACATAGTAATAAAGAATACAATTCAGCCAAAGTATACAATTTGGTATAATCACATAGTTGAGCATTCATCACTTCAATCATTATTAGACCATTTTCATTATTTCAATAATAATAAACAAAAAATAGACAAAAAAAGCAAACAAAAAAATTATTTACCCCTCAGTCTCTCTATGCTTCCCCTGCTGTACACAGCTGCTACTTCTGGCTATTCTTACACATTTATTTATTTTTAAGCAGTTTTATTGAGATATATTCACATACCATACGATCTATCCAAAGTGTATAATCAAATGGCTTTTAGTATAATCACAATGTTGTGCATTCATAACCACAAAAAGATTTTAGAACAATTTCATTATTCCAAAAAAAAAAACCCCACACCCCTTAGTAGTCAACTCTCAATCCCTCTATCCTTCACCAGCCTTACATAATCACTAATCTAATTTCATCTTTAAAAATTGATTTTTATTTATATTTTGTATAAATGGAATCATAC
>JAQZBX010016119.1:0-36832 GCA_029593785.1 Cabassous unicinctus | reverse complement strand
CAAATACTTAGGAATAATTTTAACTAAAAATGTAAACAACTTGTATACAGAAAACAATGCAACACTGTTAAAGGAAATCAAAGAAGACCTAAGTACATGGAAGAATATACCCTGTTCATGAATAGGAAAACTAAACTTCACTAAAATGTCTATCCTACCCAAACAGATTTATAGATTTAACGCAATCCCAATAAAATTTACCACTTCAATTTTTACTGAATTGGAAAAGCTAACTATGAAATTTATTTGGAAGGCAAGGAGCCTTAATATTCAAAGATATATTGAAAAAGAGAAACAAAATCTGAGGAATCACATTACCTGACTTTTAAATAGACTATAAATCTACAGTGGTCAAAACTGTAAGGTATAGGCACAAAGATAGACATACCAACCAATAGAACCGACCTGAGAATTCTGATATAAATACAGTCATATACAGTTTTATTAGTCAGCCAAGGGGGTGCTGATGCAAAAGATGAGAAATTGGTTGTTTTTTTCTAAAGGGTAATTATTTGGGGTAGAAGCTTACAGTTATCAGGCCATAAAGTGTAAGTTACTTCCCTCACCAAAGTCTGTTGTTTATGTTTGGGCTCAGCTGTTCCCTTCTCTCCAAAAGGCCAGCCATGAACTATAAGGCAAATGGCTCCTCTCTCTTCCCAAGAACTCTGCTGTGTCTAATGGAGCCTTCTCACATATCTGGTTTTCTGTGTTTTTACTTTATTGGGCTCCAGGATCAAAACTCCAACCTCCCTTCTCTGCAATGCTGTTTTCCTGTGAGTCCCTGACACCAAGGGGGTGGAGATTCAACATCTTACTGATGTGGCCCAATCAATGCCTTAATCATTATTTATTCAAGTAAAAGTGAAAACTTTGAATCCAATATAATCTAATATGCCCAGAGCAACATACCAGTTTACAAAACTAATCCAATATCTATATTTGGAATGCATAAAAATTATGAAACTTCAATAACAGTCAACTAATATTCAACAAAATCACTAAACCCACTCAACTTGGGGAGAATGACCTCTTCAACAAATGGTGCTTGCAGAATTGGATTTCCATATCCAAAAGATTGAGAGAGGAATACCATCTCACACACCTTATACAAAAATTAACTCAAGATGTATCAAAAATCTAAATATAAGAGCCAAGTCCATAAAGATCTTGGAAAATAATGTAGGAAACATCTATAAGATCTTGTATTAGGAAATGGTTTCATGAAACTTTACACCCAGAGCATGAGCAATGAAAGAAAAAATAGATAAATTATACTTCCTCAAAATTAAAAACCTTTGCATTTAAAAGAGTTTGGAAAGAAAGTGCAAAGGCAGCCCACTCAATGGGAGAAAACATTTGGTAACATGTATCTGAGAGGGGCCTAATATGCAGCATTTATAAGGAAATCATACACTTCAAAAATGAAAAGACAAACGACCCATTTTAAAACTGGGCAAAGACACTTCTCCAAAGAAGAAATACAAATGGCTAAAAAGCACATGAAAAGATGCTCAACTTCACTAGCTATTAGGGAAATGCAAATCAAACCTACAATGAGATATCATCTTACACTCATTAGATTGGCACCTATTAAAAAATTAGTAATAATGGTGAAGAGGATTTGGAGGAATGGAAACCCTTATCCACTGCTGGTGGGAATGCAGAATGGTGCAACCATTGTGGAGGACAGTCTGGCAGTTCTTCAGGAAGCTAACTATAGAACTGCCATATGATCCAGCAATCCCACTACTGGGTGTATACCTGGAAGATTTGAAAGCTAGGACACGAAGAGATATATGCACCCTAATGTTCACAGCGGCATTATTCACTATTGCCAAAAGTTGGAAACAACCCAAATGTCCATCAAAAGATGAATGGATAAGCAAACTCTGGTATATACATGCAATGGAATATCACTCGGCTGTAAGAAAGAAATGTATTATTAACACATGGGATAACATGGATGAACCTTGAAGACCTTATGTTCAGTGAAGCAAGCCAGGCATAAATATTATATGTACCCACTGATAGGACTTAAGCAAACTGAGCAGCCTCTAGAACTAAAGTTTGGAAGATTTGTTTACAGAAGACAGAAAGGGAGTAGAGGGCTGTGAGTCAATGACCATATGGTCAAAATATATGATAAGATGGAACGGTGTAGTTATGCAGTGAATAGGTGACACAGTGATGCAGTGATGCTATAGGGTTGGGCCACGCTGGTCCCTGAGGGACTTAGGCTGGGGAACTTGCACTGTCCATGGAACTGGGGGGGGGGTTCAGGGGAAGGAGCAGATGAACTCTGGGGATTTGCACTTATGTGGTTGAAACAACAACATTGGAAATGTTTTTTGGCAAATATGGTAGGGGAGGGTTACTGATTTAGGGTGTTGGATGTAGAGGGCATGTGGGACAGGGCACACTTGGGGTTCGTTTCCAGGGAATATGTGAGCTTCCATCCTGTCATAGTGCCTTCTATAAATGGGATGAGACCCACACAATGAACAGGAAGGTGCTGGAATCCTATGATAAGGAGCCCTGCTATGTTCCCTAATAGAGTGGCAGGTGTCTCTCGAGAGCATAGGTAGTACATAATAGGGGAGGACAGACCAGTATGTCAAGACCTCAATGTTGTTGCAAGTAATTATGAATCTTGTTCTTCAAGGAGTGAAACTTGGTAGTTATAGTGGGTCCTGAGGGGAGAGGGAGGGAGAAAAAGAATAGATGGAACATGGGGCATTTTTGGGATGTTGGAATTGTTCTACATTATCTTGCAATGATGGATACTGGCCATGTTAAATTTTGTCAAAATTTATAAAAGCGTATGGCCCAAAATGTAAACCATAATGAAAATCATTGACCAAGGCTAGTATCAATGCTTCAATATTTGTACATCAATTTTTAACAAATATACCACCCACATGTAAAATGTTATAAATAGGGGAAAGGGTTGAAGGGGTAGGATGTTGTGTATATGGGAATCCCCTATATTCTGTAGGTGACTTTTATGTAACATAACACTTCTTTGAAGATAAAATGGAAAAAAATAAGACATTGGGGGAATAAATGGAAGAAAATATCACTGTACATACAAGACAACAGATCTTACAGTGATGAAAGGCAAAATGCCAAAATTAACTTTTTAAATTAATTTTTATTATTTTAAATTCTTCTTAATTTTTTGTATTTTATTTGTTATTTTTAAAACTATCAATAGGATATCATTTTATTAGTTTTATTTGATTATTTTGTTGGCTTCATTTTTGAAGAAGTTTTGGAACACAGAAACATTACAACAGTGACAGAGGAGAATCATTGGTGTGGGGTGTCAGTGATGGGGTATGCAAGGTAAGTAATTCACCTGGGACTTACCTATAGGGCATATTAAAGAGTTCAACTCTTCATGGGGCACTGTCATAGTGGTTGGAGATCCACACAATAACTGAAAGAATATCAAATTCCCTTCCTGAGGAGTTTGGCCACATTCTTCAATGGGACAGCAAGAATTCCCTGAGTACAGGAGCAATGACTAGTGGAGGAGGATGGACCATTGATGGGTCCATGATATTGATGACTGTACTTATGAACCTTTGCTTTTGGAATTGAAACTTAGCCTACTGTTATGGGGTGCCTAAGAGTTGCCTCCTGAGAGCCTCTTTGTTGCTCAAATGTGACCTCTCTTTAAGCCAAACTCCCCCACCATGGGACATGAATCCCAAGGTTGACCCTCCCTGGCACCAAGGGATTACTACCAAGCACTAACTAGCAATGTAACTGGACAAAGACATTGACCAAAAGGGGAAAAGATAAAGACAATGAGTTTATATGGCTAAGAGACTTCACAGTGTGTCATGATGTCATTCCAAAGGTTACATTTAGGTATATATCAGCAGGATCTCATTGACTGCTGAAGTAAATATTGCATCAAATAGCAGGGCTTCTGAGAGCTCTGGAGACATCCAGACACTATAGCCTGGGCTGAGAGCTCAGGAGTTTGGTTTCCTCTCAGTGGGCACTACTTTGGGATTTATGTTTCTCAGTGTGACAGAGTTGGACTCAGTTGAGGATTCCCTACATGGCTCTTCTGCCCATTCTTTTTGAACCTATACTAATATTTGAGTTGATAGGTTTATGTCCAAGAGACATAAATCTTTGCACTTTCCATGTGCCTGTCGGGCCCTGAATTTGAACAGAGTTGCAACACCTATTGGACTCACCCAGAAAAATGAACAAGTGATGATGGATAATGATCATCCCAAGGAACAAAGAGAATCTACAACTGCAAGGAAGATAGTCCCATCCATCTGCTCCATGGGATCTAAGCCCCCTCTCAATTAGAGACAGAGTGAACATCACTATCCCAGAATCCTCAGGATTAGGGAATGAATGATAGACTAGAGTAGACTTACTGTTATTCTACTATAGACTTATTGTTATTCTAGTAATGGAAGAAATTTTGTCATTGATGTGGATGCAGTGGCACCAGAATTTCTGAAGAGAGTTTAAAGGGAAAAATAGGTGCAATATGGGGTCATTTTGGGGGCATTGGAATTGTCCTGAATGCTGTTGCAATGACAGATACAAAACCTACAAAATTGTGCAATAAACAGTTTAAACTAAAATGGAAACTATAATCCACACTTTTTGGCAAGGCTCCAATATGTGTTCATCAATTGTAACAAACTTACAACACTAATGAAGGATGTTGTTAATGTGGGAAATTGTTGAGGGGTAGGAAGTGGGGCATATGGGAATCCCCTTCATTTTTTATGTATCATTTATGTAATCAAAAAATCTTTTAAAAATAAAAATAAAAAAGATAACTAAAATGTTACACACATGAAGATAAATATGAAGTTATATGATATATTCACACACACACATATATATACCCACAAATACTTGTATTATATATGCATACAAATAGAAAAACTATATATATTACAAATAGAAATAAATATGTATATGCACATTATCTTGTACATATACATTTATATACATCTTTTTTGGTGTTGGATTAGTTAAATGCTGTTTTTTTTTTGCTGTATTCACTGAGACGATCATGTAGTTGTTGTTTTTTCTTCTTTTGATATGGTATATTACATTAATAGATTTTTGGATATTAACTTTGCATTTCTGGGATAAATCCCACTTGGTCATGGTGTATAATCCCTTTTATATATTGCTGAATACAGTTTGCTAATATTTTGGTGAGGATTTTCACATCTATATTCATAAGAAATATTGACCTGCAGTTTTCTCTTTTCTTGTGATGTTTTTGTCGGGTTTTGGCATTAGTGTAATGTTGGCCTTTTGGAGTGGGTTGGGAAGTATTCCCTTATCACCATTTTTTGGAAGAGTTTGCAAAGAATTGGTATTAGTTTTTGTTTTTTTTTCTTTTTTTTCTTATGAATGGTAGAATTCACCAGTGAAGCCATCTGTCCCTACATTTTTCTTTGGGAGTAATTTTTTTATTACTAATTTATTTTATTTATTAGAAGTCTTTTCAGATTTTCTTTGTCTTCTTCAGTCAACCTCAGTAGTTTGTGTCTTTGGTAGCTGTGTCTTTCTTTTCCATTGCATCTAAGTTGTCTAATTTATTGTCATATAATTGTTCATAGTATTCTTTTATAATCCTTTTTATTTCTGTAATATCCTTAGTAATGCCCACTCTTTCATGTCTGATTTTTATTAATTGGATTATTCTCACTTTTTTCTTAATAAAGATAGCTGAACAAGGTTCTTTTGATATTTCTTACTTATTTTTCATTAAAAATTATTGAAGTATATCATTCATACATGAATGCATATGAACAATAAGTGTATAGTAAAAGCTGTGAACTTACAAAACAAACATGCATATCATTATACAGAGCTCCCATATATCACTTCACAACCAAAACCTTGCATTGTTGTGAAATATTTGTTACAAACCAAAAGAGCATAGTTGAAATATTACTAATATTAGCCAATATCTTACATTTGGTGTATTTTCCCCCAACGCTGCAATAAACACCCTACATTATATTATATATTTGTTATACTTTATGAGAGAACTTTCTATATCATATATATATGTATTATATTACATTTGTATAATTTTAATTTTTTTGACTATCTTAAATAAAATTGAGTACAAATTAGTGTTTAAATATATCTCATTTTCCTCAAAACAAGTAGAGTTTAATTTTCTACAGCTAAAGGAATTTTTCTGTTTTAACATTGACTAACAAACAGACAACAAGAAAAATGGAGAGGACTGATTAATTGAAAGCATATATTTATTGCTGATAATTTTTAAACATTTTGTGCTAAATATCATGTTAATGGCTTTACCTGTATTATCTCATTTAATGCTTTATAAGTGAATATGTACTGCTATTATGCATGTTTTATATGAGGAGCTAAAGACATGGCAGAATCAAATAATATGCCAGGATGAAGAAGCAGTGATGTAGGTGACTTACAAGTATAATACCAGAAACTATGCTCTATCAATATCTCAGAGAATTTCATATAAATTATCATGGGTAATATTACTTTGAGTTTAATATTCTAATAAAATAAGTAAGAGTCTAGGAAGTATGAAACTCTTCACAACAGTAAAGTGATTTCTTGCCATTTACAATTACAAAAATGAAAGAATGACTACTTAAAGGTATTTTTTGTTTATTTCAAGATCAGAAGATTCATCTCATGAATAAATTTATTTGGATGAAGCATTAACTGATGACTGTTGATTCTGATTGAATAAACATGCACTCCAATAAATAAACACAGCAGAATAATAACTGCTCCCCTTTTATTATGGGGAAAAATCACAGTAGGTTGCTTTTTCCTTAAATAAAATATTCTTAAGATATGTGAATGTTTGTTTTTAAATTATTCAGGTAGCACAGACTGCCATTCCCATTTTTCTGTGAAATTCATCCTTTTCTTTTAAATTAGTCAGTACTCTTTAGGTTTTAAGTAGCCCCCTTATTCATTGTACAGGTGTCTTCTCTCTATGCCATGTTGCATTTTTAAAATTTAATGATCTATTCATCATATTGTTATTTAAACACAACTGAGGCTTCCTCTGTTTGGTTTAGTGCTGTGTTGAAGTTTCACCCTCTATTGAATATGGTCTGGGAAGCACTAACCTCTTGGCCACTCCTCTATGTTTTTACCCATCCTCTCCAACTTTGGAGAGTAGAGTGATTCTCTAATAAGGAAAGACTGTATAAGACATTCACAGTCTTAGAATTGTTATAGGAAATAAAGTCAAGCCATATCTATATAATATATAATAGTAGGCTAAGTTTCAATTTCACAAGAATAAGGTTCATAAGTATAACAATCAATATCAAGGGCATGGTGCAACCATCTCTCCTCCATGGCTGGGCACCAACTGCATATATGGGGGATTCTTGCTGCTCTTTTAGAGAATGTAGCAGGACTTCTGAGGATGGGAATTTAATATTCTTTTGTTTATTGCTTGGGTCTCCACCCACTGAGACAATACCTTATGACTATTTGAACATATTCATATGTCATAGAGGCATGCTCCAGGTGCACACCTCCCCTCACCTCCCTCCATCACCAACAACCGGCACCAGTGATCCTCTGCTGCCACAGTTATGGCTCTTTTGTGATCAAAACCTCCTCAAAATGTAAGCCAAAAAATAAATATAATAATAAAATAATATAAAAATAATATACAAATGAAATACAAAAATAAAAATAACAAAATAATAATAAATAAATAAAATAAAAAATAAAAAATAATAAAAATTTTTTCATAGTGTCTTTCACCATAAGATCTGTTCTCTTTTATGGACAGTGACGATTTCTTCTTTATATATACCCGGTACCTTATTTTATTTACTTTATCTTAAAAGAAACTTTAGAGTATAGGGAAGTCACATAGAAAATATAAGGGATCCCATGACCTAACCCCCACCCCTTCTCCCAGTACCCCCTATTAATAACATTTTACATGTTTATGCTACATTAGTTACAATCAATGTACAAATATTGATGCCTTGTTACTAACCATGGACAATGGTTCACATTATGGTATACATTTTGCATCATACACTTTTATAGTTCTTCACAAAATGCAAAATGGCTTGTATCCCTCATTGCAAAATCATGCAGAACAATTCCAATGTCCTATGTTCCATCTACTCTAATATCCTCCCTCTCCCCTCAGAGCTTTGGTAATCACTAAGTTTCAGTTTTGAAGAATAAGTTTCATCAAGTTAGATGCAATAATATTAAGGACTTGACATATTGATTTGTTTTCTTTTATTAAGCACTACCTATATTCTCAAGAGACTCTTGCCACCCAGTTGAGAATACAGCAGGACTCCCCAGCATGGGTAGTTTAATATTTTCTTGTTTATTGTGTTGGTTTCCCCCACTGAGATAACACACTATGACAGGATGGACACTTTCATATTCTATTGAAGCATGCTGCAGGTTTGCCTTATCCCACACATTCCCTCACCCCCAAAACCCTCTACCAGTAACCTTCCCTTGCCATATTTGCCAAAAGAACATTCCCACAATTGCGGTTTTAACCACAGACCTACTAATCCCCAGAATTCACCGGTTCCTTCCTGCATCCCTCTCCCCAGTTTTATGGATAGTCCAACCCAACTCCCCACCCTACTCCCCCTCACACTCCAGCACCATCAAACCCACACATCACTGTATTATCACCCTCATCCACTCACCAAACACCCTGTCCATCTTATCATAGATTTTGTCCATATTAAGCATTGGCTTACCACACTGTTCTTCGTTTCACTCTCCTGATAAACTATTTTCCAGACACTAACCCTACAGTTCTGCTCAATTTACTTGTCACATCAATGATGTCATGTAATATTTGTCCTAATTTGACTTGCTTACTTCATGCACATAAGTTCTTCAAGATTCATCCATGTTGTCTTGTGTGTAAATACATCATTCCTTCTTAAAAGTAATATTTCATTGTGTTTATATACCACAATTTGCTTATCCTTTTATCTGTTGATGAACACTAGGGTTGCTTCCAATTTTGGGCAATAGTGAACAATCCAACTATGAATATTGGTATGGAAATATCTGTTCATGTCCCTGCTTTCAAATCTTCTAGGTATATACCTAGAAATGGGATTGCTGGATCATAGAGCAGTTCCATAGTTAGCTTCCTGAAGAACCACCAAACTGTCCTCCACAATGGCTGCACCATTCTGCATTCCCACCAGCAGTGGATGAGGGTTCCCTTTCCTCCACATCCTCTCCAACACTTATAGTTCTTTGTCTTTTTTTTTTAATAGCTGCCAGTCTAATAGGTGTAAGATGATATATTTTCTGGCTTTGACTTGCATTTCCCTAATAGCTAGTGATCCTTAATATATTTTCACATGATATTTATCCATTTGTATTTATTCTTTGGAGAAGTGTCTATTTAAATCTCTTGCTGATGTTTTTAAATGGATTGTTTGTCTTTTTTTAAAAAAAAATTTGAGATGTAAAGTTTCCTTATATATGCTGTATATAAGGCCCATATTGTATAAATGTTTAACAAATATTTTCTCCCATTGTATAGGTTGCCTTTGCATTTTCTTGACAAACTCTTTTAAAATGCAAAAGTTTTTAATTTTGAAGAGGTCAAATTTATGTATTTTATCTTTCATTGCTCATGCTTTATGTGCAAAGTTTATGAAACTGTTTTCTACTACAAGGTCTCATAGATGCTCCCGTACATTATCTTCTAGGAGCTTTGTGGTCTTGGCTCATATATTTAAGTCTTTGATCCATTTTGAGTTAATTTTTCTATCGGGAGTGAGATGGTGATCCACTCTCATTCTTTTGGATATTGTATTAGGTAGCCAAAGAGGTGATGATGCAAAATACCAGAAATCTGTTGATTTTTATAAAAGGTATTTATTTATTGTAGAATCTTACGGTTACCAGGCCATAATGCATAAGTTACTTCCCTTACCAAAATCTGTCACCACGTGTTGGAGCAAGATGGTTGCCAACATCTGCCAGGTTTTGACTCCCTGGGTTCCTCTCTTCCCAGGGCTCATTTCTGTCTGGGCTCAGCTGCTCTGCTTTCTCCACAAGGCCAGCTGTAGACTGTCAGGTGAACAGCTCCTCTCTCTTCCCAGGGCCTCTGCCATGCTTAATTGAGCCTTCTCTCTATTTCTCTGTGTCCTTTCTTCCCAGGCTCCAGCATCCAAACCTCTAAACTTTCTTCTCTGTGGTGTGGTTTCCCTGTGACCCCCACCCACCAAGGAAGAGAGGACTCAACATCCTACTGATGTGGCCCAATCAAAGTCTCAATCATTATTTAACGAAAGTCTCAATCATTATTTAACGAAGTAAAAGAATAATCTCTGAATTCAATATAATCTAATATGCCCTGAGGGACAGACCAATTACAAACATAATCCAATATCTATTTTTGGAATTCTATTGCCTCAGTACTTGAGCAAATACTTCTAACACAATGTTAAATAAGAGTCATGACAGTTGACATCCTTGTCTTGTTCCAGATCTTAGAGGGAAAGCCTTTAGCTTGTCACTGTTATGTGTGATGTTAGTTGTGGGTTTTTCATATATATCCTTTATCAAGTTGAGGAACATTCCTTCTATTCCTATCTTTTGAGTGTTTTTATCAGGAAAGTGTGCTGTTTTTTGTCCAATTTTTTTCCTGCATTAATAACTATGATCATGTGATTTTTTTTCTTTCTATATTTTAATGTGGTGTATTACATTGATTGATTTTCTTATATTGAACCATCCTTGCATACCAGGGATGAAACCCACTTAATCAGGGTGTAAAATTCATTTGGTGTGTTGTGTCATATGATCAACAAGTATTATGTTGAGGATTTTTGCATCTAGGTTCATTAGAGACATTGGTCTATAGTTTCCCTTCCTTGTGGTTTCTTTGTGTGCGTTTGGTATTAGGGTGACCTTGGCATCATAGATTGAATTAGGAAATGTTCCCTCCCCTTCTATTTTTTGGAAGAGTTTAAGCAGGATTGCTGTTAGTTCTTTCTGGAATGTTTGGTAGAATTCACCTGTGAAGCCATTTGGTCCTTGGCTTTACTTATTTGGGAGGTTTTTGATGACTCCTTCAATCTCATTCCTTATGATTGATCTGTTGATTTCATCAATTTCTTCTTTCGACAATTTAGGCTGCTTGTGTGTTTCTAGTAATTTATCCATTTTATCAAAATTACCCATCTTGTTCGCATACAATTGTTTAAAGTATACTCTTATGATACTCTTTCTTTCTCTAGGATCAGTGGTGATATACCCTCCCTCATTTTTTATTTTATTTATTTGCATCTTCATTCTTTATTTCCTTGTTATTCTAGCTAAGGGTTTGTCAAATTTATTAATCTTCTTGCAGAGCCTGGCTCTGTTTTTGTTAAAATTTTCTAGTGTTGTTTTCTTTATTCTTAATTTCTTTTTGCTCTGCTCTATCCTTTCTAATTTCCTTTCTACTGCTTGTTTTGGGATTAGTTTATTTTTCTTTTTCCTGTTCCTGCAGTTAGGTATGCAGTAAGGGCTTTGATTTTAGATCTTTATTCTTTTTAATATAGGCATTTATGGCTATAAACTTCCCTCTCAGCACTGCTTCTGCTGTATCCCATAGGTTTTGATGTGTTGTGTTCTCATTTTCACACATTTCAAGCTATTATGGATTTCTTTTGCAATTTCTTCCTTGATCCCCTGATTGTCTAAGAGTATGCTTTTAATTTCCATATCTTTGTTCCTATTCTGGTTTTCTGCTACTTATTGACTTCTGACATCATTTCATTGTGTCAGAGAAATGACTTTGTATAATTCTGAACTTTCTGAATTCACTGGGACTTGTTCTGTGACCTGGCATGAGGTCTATCCCTACTTTGGTGTTTGTGCTCTTGAGAGTGACAGAGTTGGACTCAATTATGTCTTCCCTACACGTGGCTCATCTGTCCCTTCTATTTAAACCTATACTTAATGCTGGAGTTGTAGGTATAACCCAAGAGACTCGAGTCTTTGGGCTGTCCTTGTGTCAGCTAAGCCCAGAACCTCAGCAGAGTTGCAACACCTATTCTACAGCTCATTGGACTCACCCAGGACAACTAACAAGGAGATGATGATGGACAACGACCCTCTTAAGGAACAGAGAGAGTCTGCAACTGCAAGCCAGATAGTCCCATCCATCTTCCCCATGGGACATAAGCCCCCGCTCAAGTAGACCAGTATTTTAGAGTGCTGTCCTATAAGAGTTAAAGAAGTCTCCTTGAATACATTCCAGACCTACTAATTCTGTTTTCCTAACATTGATGGTTGAACATCTGCATTTTAACAAGCTCTTTTAATTGACTCTAACATATACTGACCTATGAAAAACAAGTTTCAGAACACATTCTCAACTATATTCATTTCAGTTCTCTATGAGATTCAATCATCAAGGCTTTGTTGCAGGATGAAGGGTGTTGATATGGGTGGAGCACTTAGGTGTGC
Source organism: Cabassous unicinctus (assembly GCA_029593785.1). Classification (NCBI taxonomy): domain Eukaryota; kingdom Metazoa; phylum Chordata; class Mammalia; order Cingulata; family Chlamyphoridae; genus Cabassous; species Cabassous unicinctus. Next base: position 24,334 of record JAQZBX010016119.1, on the reverse strand, counting down.
AGAAGAGTAGTAGAAAACATTGACCAGTGGTGGCAATTGAAGAGAAATGTATGAATATATGAGAAATATATAAATATGTAAGTTTAATAAAAAGAAAGTAAATAAATCTTAACAAAAAATAAATATATGTGCACATGTAATTACTTCATTGCACTATTATGGAAAATCATTACTTTTTAAAACATTTTCTGTTAAGAATATAAGCAATGAAAAATCAGAAGTTAATGAATATATAAGTAATGAATAGCCCCAAGCATATTTTCTTTTGATTAATCAAGAAAAAAAGGAAAGCATGGAACAGAAACAGTTATTTATCCTTGCACAAACAAGACATTCATATAATTTATTTTGTTTAGAACTCATATAAAATTAGTGAAGTAGTATTTATAAGGCTGTTTTATGTTGCTTATGTCTAATTAACCCAAATGTAGTTGATGTTAATTAACGTACAGTTTGTTTAAATATATATCACCAATTATATTTCTCAAAATATGTAGCAATGTGCAAATGCATTATTACTTACAATGCCACTTAATCCTATATTACCTTTACAAATCCCAGGATGCAAAATCAGAAATAAACTTGAATCAATACAAGAAGTTGACTCAATCATGCTATAAAAATCAAGTACTTGGAAATGCTGGTATTTACACTGAGCTTGGAATTGTAGACTGAACCTTTGATAGGAGAAACTGAAACCAGTGAAGATATAAATCATAGGCATTTGTGAAATATGCACTGAAAATAGTCTTTTGGATGATCTGTTTTCAGTGACTCAGATTTGGTATCAACCCTCCCGGTAGCCTACCATTGTTTCAAAATCCTTTGTGTTTTTTCACATCTAATATATTATGTTGGTCTGTTCCTTTTAACATTTAATATCTAATTCTAATGAGTCTCATATGAAAACAGCCCAGCCTCATCCCCAGGGAAAAATGTGATATGTATGAACTATGAAAAGAAAAATATAAAATTAAGGAAAAGGCAAATTTTATTTTGCAGTTTTGTTTACAGTTTGAAAAAAAATCACCTGCAATGACGTATTTAAATATAAGATGTGTTGCATGTTGCTCTATATCTGATACGTATTTTTACTGTTTCCTAAGTCCACATTAGTTGGCTCTATTGGGCACTACTATTGGGAGATAAAAATACATCATTACAATCAGTCCTCAATATATTTTTATCATTTGCCCTTTAAAAATGTTGCCTTTCTGACTAATGGTTACCCATATCTCACACCTCAGATGATTTTTAACACACAGTCTTCTTCTGTAATATATTTGGGTAGAATGATTTTCATTATTGAAATAAAACTTCAGTCTTTTTCTCACATTTTTGCCATTCTGCTTATATAAGCATTCCATGCCCATGTTCTCTCTGAATCAGCACTTTTTAAACTTACTGTTCTCTTTCTTGTCAGTATATTAATACATTTTAACATTCACTCAACACAAAATAAGTTACATTTTATTAATTTCCTTTTTTTAATATTGCACACAGTTGAAATGATCATACAATTTCAAAGGGTTTAGGGATTGGATGGAACCTGATTTAGATTCTTGAATGAATTTTGACATATTTTCTTAACCAGGTTGATCTCAGCTTGCAAAACCTCAAAATTCCATGGTCAATATTCATCACATCATACTTTAGAACAAAGCCAGGGGCAATCATTTTTATTAAGTGGCTGAAGTAGCCCAAGGACTCAGATGAAAGGGTTCAGAGATGGTGCATTATATGTGCAGCATATTCACAACAGCATTAATTTTCTTAAAAAATGTAGAATGAACCTTAAGGTGGTACAGATCAACTTCCAGCCAAAGCAGTAAATTATATCAATGTTTAGCACAATTGACTATATTTGCTTTCTGATGTCACACATTCTTTTTATATCCATTCTAAGTTTCCAATACAGCTATGAAATACTTCATGTATCCTACTCTTGAGATGAAATATTCTCACATCAACACAACTATTTGCATTTGATTTTTTAAAAATATTTTGTTTTTATTTTTTAAAAAGTTTTAGATTACATTAATGTTACATCAAAAATATATGGAAGGTCCCCATATATCCGACTTCCTTCCCCTCCCCCACTTTCCCACATTACCTTTACTCATTGGTGTGGTACATTTGTTACAATTGATGAACACACATTGAAGCATGGCTACTAAAAATGGACTATAGTTTACATTATACCTTACACTTTGCCTCGCACAATTTTATAAGTTTTGACAAAATGTATAATGGCCTGTATCCTTCATTGCAATGTCATATAGGATAATTCCAATATCCCCAAAATGCCTCCATGTTGCACCTATGCTTCCCTCTCCCTCCTCTCAGAAACTCTAGTGGCCACTGCCTTTAAATCAATGTTACAAGTTCTTCCATTACTAGAATAACCATAAGTTAACTTTCGTCCATAGTTGCATTCCCCCTTATGTTTGTTCTTTCTTCAGTCTTGAGGATTTTTTAATGGTGATGCCCTCTCTGTCTCCAAATGAGAGAGGGTTTATATTCCATGGGGCAGATGGATTGAACTGTATTGCTTGCAGTTGCAGACGTTCTCAAAGTATAAATGAGTCTAACTCTTTTACATTGGGACCATATATTCCAAAGTAAAGCACATTGACAGGGTGCAGAATTCCTTAGATTGTCTACCCTGCTTATAGTATCTACATGTCTCTGGAGCCCTCAGGAACCCTGTTGTTTAAGGCATTTTTCCAGACACCAATCACCTGGGGTACTATCTTCTTGATGTAATATTTTTTTGTCTTTGTTCTCTAAACCACATTGACTCCAATTTATTTGGTCAGTGTGAAGTCAGTGGGATTATGACTTCAGTTAACCTTAGCTCTAGCCTTATCTTTTTACTGGTTGAAGAATGCATGACTTATTCTAATGTGATAATTATTTTGTGCATGTTAGTTGACATTTTGCAAAGTAAATTCAAAATTATTTTTACATATTAGTAGTGAACCATTCATATACTTTCTTTTCAGTCTAAATGCAGCATTTCATCTCTAAATAATGTCTAAATAATATCATCTTATTATTTTTCAGTTTATTACTTGGATCCATGTGATTCTTCAGTCTTGATTCCTTCATTTCCTCCATCTTGTTTGCTTACTTTCCCAGCTTTGTGATGGTCACGGGTTTTGTAAACAAGACTCTATTTAACTTCACCTCACACTGATGAAGACATTGACCTTAACAAATCCTAGTTAATTTTGATAAGTAAATTGCTTCATTAATTTTGAAAAGTTAATTTCTTGAAAGCAACTGAGCAAAGCCAAAACATTGACTGATAACTGTATATATTCTGGGAAAAGAGTGCTATCAAAACCCAAGTGAAAAAATGATCGGGAAATTAGGAAAAGAAAAAGCATGAAAATAGACAAAAGTAATATTTCATTTCACAAAAGAGAGTTAATAAATATTGTCAAATGTTAAGGAAAAAAGGAGATGAAAACACATGCTCTATAATAATTAGCAGTTTCCTATTTCTTTTAAGAGTAAATTTCTTTTGTGCTAAAGAAAATAAGTAAAAACATTTGGAATATTTTTCATATAAATGAACTGAATAATAAGCAAGAAAATCTGAGAATTAAAAGTAGTTTATTACAAGTGATGATGAGTTAGAAAAATCAAAAAATTTACATGAAAACCCATAAATTTGGTGAATTGAAAAAGAATGAACATTACTGTATTAGTCAGGGATCTCTAGGGAAACAAAATCAACAGGAGATATATGTAAATAATATGAGAATTTATTACAGTGTCTCATGTGACCATGAGGATGCACACATCCAGGTTACACAGGCAGGTTGCAAACCAGGGGCTCCCATGAAAGTCCAATGAAGGTCACTGATGAATTTCCAGAAGATATTGGCTGCCCAAAGAGGAGCTGGGAAATTCTCTCTGAATGCTGAAATCACTTCCCCATTTAGAGCATTCAACTGATTGGATAAAATGTCACTCATTTCTAATGGCAATCTCCTTAGTTGATAGCAGATGTAATCAGCCATCTATGCAATAAATTCACTGATGACTAAAACCCATAAATGTCCTTGTATTACAATTAGCCCATTGCTTACTTGACCAAACAACTGGGCACAATTACCTGACTGAGTTAACACATTATCTTAACGATCATAATCACTAACTGGTAGCAGCTTCTAAAGTTGTTAATAGTTTTAGATGTTGTAAATGAGGTTAATTAGACCAGGAAAGCTGAATTTAGAGAGCAGAAAACATGGCTAAAGTATGACATGCCTAAAACCTCAAATCTCAGAATAATTGAATTTCATTTACAAAGTTTTATTTCTATCTTTATGTTTTATATTGGAAAGGATATAATATTATGATTTAATGGTACACCATTTTGGTCATTTATATGATTCTATTTTAGAATATGCAATGTAAGTGAGTCTTCTAGAACTATATCTATATTAATAATGTTTTGAAATAATATTGAGATTGCTTTCAATTGTTTTTATTGCCATAGATAGAATTATTCTATGAAGAAAAAAATCATGAGCATAAAAATATGCATCAGATTCATCCACTGAGCATTGTTCTAACTCCTTTGGAAACATAAAAATTGCATTCCTTGCAGCAGTTGAATATGTGCTTCTGTGGTTCTGTGCATGTGTGCAGCTGGCTTTGTGTGTATGTGTGAGAAAATATTCTGATAGAGAGAAATCAGGGAATGGAATTGGAAGCTGTAAGAAGAAGGGAAGAGAATGGAAGGGGAGTTGTAAGTGGTATATTCTAAATAGCTTCCAATTTTCCTGGTATCCCATGTTTGCACATACTCACATTTATTCTTTAATGAATGTATGTGTGCATTGTTGGGGAAAAAGAAATAAAGGGTGAGAAGTTTAAAGTTTAAGTTATAATAAAATTATAGTCCTGATATTTCATTTAAGGATTCCCTCCAAAAGATCTATCAATAAATTAAAAAGGAAAATTATGGGGAGTGGTTATATATCTGTGATTTGAGTTCCTGCTTCCCATATATGAGGTCCTCAGTTCGGTCACCAATACACCCCCAGAAAAAGAACAAAAAAGGGAAAATCCATATTAAAGTAAAGAATCTCTGATATATGTGGCATATGGCATCATCTTACTAATCCTACAAAAGGTAAAAAGCAAAACATGAGGGAAAAAATGAGTGGTTTGTCTAAAACCTCCTACATGATTAATTTCATGTATGTAGCAACTTTAGTCTCCAAACATTTAATCCTCTTATTTCAGCAGCAAAGATTTTGTTACAAATAACTTCTAGTTTTTGAAGGCCCGGGGAAGATATAGAATAATTATAAGATTAAGGACCCTTGCTCATGTATCACTATCTGGATACAGATAATTGAGGATTAACAGAATGTGTTTACCTTGAAAATGTTGCAATGAACCTCTATGCCTGAACCAGACTTTGAAAGTAAAAGATACTATTTAATTCAGAAAATTAGCTAAACAATCACAGAAATGAAGGGATTTTTTCCAGGTAATTACATTCCATAAAGCTTTCTTTACTTCCTTATTCCTGAGGCTATAGATCAGGGGATTCAACATGGGGATAACCACAGTATAGAACACAGAAGCCACTTTGTCCTGATTCAGGGAAGAGCTGGAGCTAGTTTTGATACACATAGATGGAGGTGCATAGAACAGGATTATAGCTGTCAGAGGACGCACAAGTTGACAATGCTTTATGCCTCCCTTCCCTTGAATGCATATGAAAGTTGGAGGAGAGAATGTAGGAGTAGGAGGTGAGAATGACAAGGAGACTCCTGACCATACTCACACCGGCAAAAGTGGAGAAGATGCTTTCATTCATGCTGGTGTCAGAACAAGAAAACTTAACAAGTGGGGGGCTATCACAGAAAAAGTGATGGATAACATTGGAAACACAGAATGGCAAACTGCTTACATAACTGGTGTTAATCATGGAGTTCAGTAATCCTGCTGCAAATGCTCCAGCTGCCATCTTAAGGCCTACCCTTCTGGACATGGCTAAGGAGTAAAGTAGTGGGTTACATATGGCAACATAACGGTCATAGGCCATCAACCCAAAGAGGATGCATTCAGTTTTTGCCCAGACAATGAAGAAGTACAACTGCAGGAAGTTGCCAGCAAAAGAGATAGTTTTCTTCTCAGATAATAAATCTACCAGCATCTTTGGGGTGATGGTGGATTAATAACAAACATCCACAAAGGACAAGTTAGCCAAGATGGAGTACGTGGGTGTGTGAAGTCTGGAGTCAGTTCTGATTTGGAGAATCAACCCAAACTTCCCCAGTACTGTTAATGTGTAAATCAGAAAAAATGGTAAAAAGAGGATAATCTGTTGCTCCATGTAGTCTGCTGCCAATCCCATGAAGATGAACTTAGTCTGTGAAGTATAGTTTTTTTCTGGCCATTTGTTACAAACATATCTAATTGAAACTTTGTATTAATTGCAAATATTTCCTTCTTCAAATTTTAGAGGTATAAGTAAAATTGTTAATAAGAATATACTCAAATGGGTTATAAACCACCTAATTTAACATGGCATAGTAAATGGAGTGACAGAGATAAGATGAAATTCAGAGGACAAATGGATAGTGCATTTGATTTAACAACAATGTTTATATTGATTTTAAATTGTGGGCCTCTTGAAACATTGGTCAAAGTTTGCAATCTCTACTTCAGTTTCCACAGATTTAACATATGTTTTTATCTTTTTCTGTACTAAATTCTCTACCATTTTCTGAAAAAGTATGTGGATTCAACTCAAGAACATAATTTTTTCATTCTGTGAATATCACTACATAAAATATTCAACTCCAAAATTTATACATTGTCTCTGGAAATGTCTCATGCATAACCCAAGCAGCAAAGTTTATGACAGTTCTTAGGTGAGTAATATTTTGAAGTTAATCAATAAAAATTTCATTTTCATAAGAATCAAACAGTTGTTATAGTTGTGAGGCTGGTACACTTACATATTAATGCCATGTAATAGAAGACCTGATATCTTCTGTCTAAGCCAGTAAATAGAAGCTCCAAATCATTTTACCTTTCTCCTCAGATACTGTATTACCTTTTTGGTCTGCTTTCTTTTTTTATCACAAGTTCTCAGTTGGAAACTAAAAAATAAAAAGTAATAAATTTCATTTTCACTGTCTGTAAAGTTGAATTACCTATTTATAAAGTATTGGGAGACTCGCTTGAGTAAATATATGTTGCCAGCAATTTGTCTTATTTTTCAAGAGAGTTGGATATCTATGGGAATTAGACATAGGTACTAATTGTAGACTCAATTCTCTAAAGGCAAAAGCTCAAGGCTCAGAAAAAAATGACACAAGGCACACGCAAATATATTTCAAAGCTGACACAATCAGATTTTATGTAGAGCTTGAATCATACAATTTTTTCTGTTTTTTAAGTTAAAGTCTTTCATTAAAGCTAGATTTAATCATTTTAATTGTCTATATATACTGTTTCTATTAATAAATTTACTTTATTTGAAGAAAATACATAGCCCAATACGAAATTCTTATTCTGTTCCTTAGTCTCTGTGTGTATGTGTGTGTGTGTGTCCCTCATTTTGTCTGGGCAAATTTCATGATCAATCTAGGTTTGTTCCTGAGTGAAATTAATGAGAAGTGTAAACTACCTAATATCTTTTGTCACAATGTTCAATAAATATTGTCTTCTCAATAATCAGGAAAATAGATAAGCACATCTAAATTATTTTTATTTTTTATAATTTTGTTACTTTTTTTGCAAATATTAGCTGTGATTATGGTCCTTTACTGGGGATGAAGCTAAATATTTCTTTCAATCCAAATCCAAGAGTAAAAGAAGATGAAATAAGCCATATGGATGTTCATATGCAAGGAGAAGATTTTCTTATAGAACTCACAATGCATCAGGTATCACATTAAGCTTTTTCCATTTAAATTCTCAATTAATCCTCTACACTTGTCAAGATGAAAATATTTAAAATTAACAATTACCAATATTGAGAAACAATAACAGCAGCAATAACCATCTTTGATGACTCCAGTGGCGTATTTAAAATACTCAAAAACCTTAGATAGGTAACTGCATTTCTTCCATACTTCCCAATTCAATTATTTGGATTAATTTACTATTTGATATTAAAAGCTGAGTTGATTTCATGGTAAAACAAAAAAATATGAGATCACTCACTCAGAATACTTAATATTTCTAAAAGTATATGAGAAAGAACCAAAATAATATGTGGAGACTGCTATGTGATAAATTAAAAAAAAAACATTCATAAAGTCATCTTTTTTAGTTATACTACAATCCATTTTGGTAGGGATTTTCTCAATGTCACCATTACATCTTTATCCCTCAAACAATATATCATGGGTTTAAACATTGGTGTCACAATGTTATAAAAAGAGAAAGAAGTTTGTTTGTTCCTGCTGAATGATTTGGCTTTGGTCTTATATATGTAATGATGCCTGATGCAAAGAATATCACAACCAAGAGGTGGGAAGAACAGCTGGTAAATGCCTTGGCTCACCAAGTTGCTGATGGTAGCTTTTGAAGTGTTAATATTATTTTCATGTATGATCCAACTATCAGCATAAAAGATACAGTGACAACTAGCACCACAACTGCATAGATTAATATCACAATCATAAAAGTGTCCCCACCGGCTAGCTTAAATACTGGAGGTATGTCACAAAAAAAGGTGGTTCAGCTGATTAAGTCCACAGAAAGTTAGAGAGAATATCTGGTAGGTTAATCTTATGTGTACTGGGATTCCACTGATCCATCAGCCTGCTGCCAATTTATACACAGTCTGTTGTTCATAATGAGAGGATAGAGGAATGGGTGGCAAAAAGCCACATACCTGTCATAAGCCACTGCAGTCAGAGTGAAGCACTCAGTGGCTCTCAAGACAGAAAGAAATATATTTGAGTAGCACAGCCCACAAAGGAAATATCTCCATTTTGTCTACAAAGATCTGTCAATAATCTGGGGACAGTGACTGACACATAACATATTCCAAGAAGAAAAATTCCAAAGGAAAAATATATGGGGGGTTGAAGAGAGGGAATAAACTTGGTTATTATGATAATGAGAATTTTTCCCATCAGGATAATCACATAGATTTTCAAAACTACCCTGAAAAAGAATCACTGGAGGATGGGGACATAAGAGAGACCAAGCAGGATAAGTTTCACCAATGTAGTGAGATTTCCCTACTCTTTTTGTCCTATAGATTATGATTCCATTTTTGAGAAAAATTATTTCAAGATTTAGAAGCCACTTCAATCATCTGTGTCCAGCTGCAAAATGGAACACATCAAATGAATGATTTCAAATCCACTGTTGTAAGATGGATATCCAGTTTGGTGATTGTTTTGTTTTCTTTGGTAATATATTTCAAATGCAAAATCATAAACTCTAGTGTATAGAAAGAGAAAGTAATCTAAGCTCTATTCTTCCTTAATAAAGATCTTGGAGATCTGAATAACAAAACAGTAAGACAAGCAACAACAAAAAAGAGCAGAACCTGTCAGCTGTCTTATCCTCCTGATAAGAGTTGCTCTGGTTGCATTTGCTATTCTCTAATGAGAACTGCCTCTCCTTCCTGATATCTCTGGACTCTGTTTGCTTTTTATTTGCAATATTTCTGCCTACCACCTTCTAATTTACAATCTGTTTATATGATTCTGTAATTTTTGGCTCGATGTGTTCCCTATGAGCTGCATATTGGATAAGCAAAGGGTAAGGTGGCCAGTAAGACTTTACCACCATGTACAATTCAGGTCTATCTGGGTATTAGTACCCTGGGCCCACTTATTGTCTGGGAAAGACACTTATCAGAAAAGTAAGGAATATTTATTTGCCCCATTATAGAACTATATTTCATTTACTATATCACACAAATTTATATTAGAAGTAGTACATCATAGCAAATCACATATACACTTGGAATTTGGAATGTAAAATAAGTAAAATTTTCTTGTATTGTGTCCCCATCCTTAATATGTCCTCCACCAATTTAACAATTACGTATATTCTGTATTTTAGGCCTTTACGGTAAATAGATAAGTTTAAGACTTTACTGAGTAAGTAGACAAGGAAAAGAAAAAAAAATGTGCAAGAAAAGATGTTGATTATGAGATTCTTCCTTGACACCAGACAAGAAGTTTATCTGTCTTCTTTTAACTTTTTTCCACCTCTAACTATGAATAAATATCTGTTTCTGAATAACCATTGAAAAGCATATTACTTAGTGCAGTGTAGAGTGTACCTTAATCAGCTCCCTCAATAAATTAAGCATTTCTATCCCAAAGATGTTCTGTCTCTCCTCCAGTGTACTGGGCCCTTGCCATCAATTTTTGGGATTTTCATCCAGTTTTTGTTTCCTTTATTAATGCTCAACATTGACTTTTTTTCACAGTTTGTCACCATACTTTAAAATCCACATTGTCACGAGTTTTTAACTCTCATCTACATTTCTCAGATTATAAATTCTTCTTCATTTTGTAAAAATAACAACATCCCTGTTTTCTTCAAGACCCCAAGCTCCCCTTCCCACTCACAATTCCCACACAACTGTAACAACTTATATTTTCTACTTTTCATTTCTTACTTCTCACTAATTCTTAGCTCCTTCTTTATTATTTCAGTGACCCTCCATTCTGACTTTAATTTTTTCTTAGCACACTCTAAAGGTAAAAGTTCCATTCCTCCCCTTCTCTGCTTACAGCTCAGAAATAGCAAGAGTAGGGATCAAAGACCTGGAAAATTTTAGGTGAAAATAGGTTCTATGAACTGAAACCTAGTGCACACCCTAAAATCCCCTCTTGCCATCTCTCTCTTTCTCTTTCAGGAATCTCCTTTTCTATTCCTCCTCTTTTCACATTTTTATAGCTATTGTCACATGTTATATCTTTTAAAAAAAATAAAAAATGTAATCACCTTCCCTCTACATTTTTATTCCTCTAAAAGAAATAAATTATGAAACCCACTGGAACAAAAAGATAATTTGATTTCCAGAGACCCAATTATGTTTGAATGAATGCATAATATGGTAAACCAATACATATATTTTAGAATATATTGTAATTTTCTAAGGACCATGCAATGTATAACATATTAAGTATACTAAAGGTAAAAATTATGGGCTGTATTTCTGTCTTTACAGAGGTTAGGAACCATTGGTGAGGTCAAACCTGCAAGTCAGGCATTAAAATTGAATATGAAGTGTCTATTTATAAAGAAATACAATATTTATGGGAGCTCCAACAAGTATACAAGGAAGTAACATTTAATCGAAGACTGAGCGTATTAAGACTGAGTCACAGAACCACTCATCTTTACTTTTTAGAAAAGAGAACAAAATATTTTCCTGGAAAATAATGTCCTCACTTCCTTCTCATTCAATTTTTTTTATTGCAACATGTAATCAAGTGCTTTCATGGGGTAAGTGCTTTAAAATATTTCCTGAATGAGAAATGACAGGAATAAAGATTGCCCACTAATCAATCTCAGCAACAAGATTCCATTTAACCTGGACTCAAGTAATCACTGTCAAAGACCTTAACATGAATTGAATGAAAATGGAAATTAAAAGTATTAGGGTGATATTTCCTTACTTCAATTATTGGAACTTATTCTCTGTTTGCAAATTATGTGCTATTAATAATCTGTACTTCAGGGAATTGTTTTGAGAAATAAGTAGTGTAATGCACGTTAAATATTTGACTTAAAATAGGCAGTTTCTATTAGGCATTGTGGTTATGATCATTATCATAGTTATTTGTCATTATTTTAACTTATCCTTTTTCTTTCCTCTTGAACTTTGCACATCTTTTCTCTTGTTCTGGAGAATATAAGAGAATAGAGAATATACAAGGAAGTATTTTGACAGGAATACTATGCTGAAAATTAGTAGAGTGTACTCTACTCAGAATGTACATAAACCAATAATGTTACTTAGGGAAAAACCACTCTAATTCTTTTATTTTATGTTCCTTATCCATGCCAGCCTCTTATAGTTGTACATAAGGCACAAGAGTAAAGTAGACTTTGTTATAGAAATATAAGTAGCATTAAATTTAAAACTCCAAATCAAATCTTTCTTATTTGAAAACATTCCCAGAGACAACCTTCTTTAGTGATTTCTTTTCTGAACTTGGTCTATGCTCTCCCATCAACTATCACTAATACTTTGGCAGTTTTAACATGAAACTTCAGTTCCTCCTATATCTTTGATGAAAAGAGAATCGTTTCCACCAAGGATGCATTTCCTTTACTGATTTTCCTAAATTAACCTCTATTAAACTTCTGTTAAACCTCTGAGACTAAAAGAGACAACAAGAGAAAGGCCTGGTTAATTGAAAGTATGTTTTATTGCTGATAGTTTTGAAAAAATTATGTGCTAAACACCATATTAATAACTTTATCTGTATTATTTCATTAAATGCTGTATAAATGAAGTAGGTATTTTTATTATGCACATTTTACATAAGTAGCTAGGCATAGTGAAATCAAATAATATGCCCAGTTTCAAGAAGCTAGTGTATGAACTCAGTGTCTTACAATAGAGCAGTATAATATCAGAATCCATGCTTTCAATCAATATTTCAGAGAATTTCATATAAATTTTCATGGGGAACATTATTTTGAATTTAATATTCTAATAATATCAGTAAAGCTCTGGATATATGAAATTCTTCACAGCAGCAAAATGATTTCATGTCATTTATTATCATAAAAATGAAAGAATGATTACTTATTGGTACTGTCTGTATATTTCAAGCTTAGAAGATTCATTTCATGAATAAATTTGACTGAATGAAGCATTATCTTTGATGGCTTTTGATTATTAAGATTAAATAAAGATGCATTTCAATAAATAAGCAGCATAGAATAATAACTACTTGTCTATTAATAAGGGAAGAAATTGTAGTAGGTTGCTTTTTCTATAAAGAAAATGTTCTTGTTATATAAATGTTTGCATTTAAATTATTCAGATGGCAAAAATAGCCATTCTTATTTTTCCTTGAAGCACATCCTTCATTTTTAAATTAATCAGTACTATTTAGATGTGAAATAGCTCCCTTATCATTGTGGTGGTGTCTTCTCTCCCTGCCATGTTGCATTTTTAAATTTAATGATCTGTTCAAGATGTTTTTATTTAAAACATAACTGAGGCTGTCTCTGTTTGGATTAGTGCTGTGTAGATGTTTCACTCTCTATAGAAAGTGGTTTGGGAAGCACTAACCTCTTAGCCACTCCTCTATGTTTTTTTCAGATCCTCTCCACCTTGTAGAGTAGAGTAATTCTATAATAGGGAAAGACTATAAGATATTCACATTCCTAGATGTTTTATAGGAAATAGACTCAAGCCATATCTATATATGAAATCTGAGGACTAAATTTTATTGCAGGTAGTCATCAGTGGCTCTGTAAGGACATAGAGGAAAAGAACCAGAAGGTTTCTGTGTAGTGCATCTTGCCTTATCGTTTTTATTACTCTGTACAAAGATTTTTTTACACAAAGTGACTTAATGCTGCATTAACAATTCAGTGTGTGGCTTCAATTGGGGTAGTTCCAAAAGTGAAGATTTTGTGAAGAATGAGTGCAAACATTTTTTTATTTTAAAAACTTTTTGAAATTGTTGATAATTTGTGTGTGCAATGAAATTGTATTTTTTGGCAATTAGTAGATTATATATTCCTCTATCTTTCAAAAAATGTTATGATTGATTGTATTGTGCATTGACTGGTAACCCTCTATTAAATTCCATTCTTCTCTATTTAGGTAATAATACAATTGTAGCTAGGATATGGCTATATTTTACACAGCCCCTATTGCTGTTATGAATGATCATATGACTTAATTCTTGACAATGAGAAGGGAAAGAAAGCATGTATGAAGATTTTACCTGTCTTGTTTAAGAGGACATCTTCTCCTGGACTTCCACGTTTTCCCTCTTTGGCTGGCTGACCTTATGAAGAACAGAACAACCATGGAAGTTACCAGTGGAAAATGGTAAAGCCACCTGTCCCTGAATGAATATTTAAAGTGGAACATGAAACTTGGAATCCTTGTCCTAGATTATTTATTAAAATCCCAAAAGCTTAGAATCATAGGAGATTTGTATTTTTCAGTTGTGTGTAATCTAATCAATATAGATGAATTGCATTTTCTACTTAACTGCTACATGCATTATCTATCAAATTTCCTTCCCTCTCATCTCCTACCTTGCACATTGTCATGATATATAATGTGACTGATATACCTGGTCACATTGATTGGATCAACAGTGCATGATTTACCCAAAATGGACCAATCAGAACCCTTCCCTGTGACTGAAAAAGAATCAAAATGTCCTTCTGTCCTCCATAGCACTGGAATTCTTGGCATATCTTCTTGCATATTGACTGGAGAAAAGGTAGAACCTTGACTTCAGGGACACAGAGGAGAAAGAAACTGATGCATAAAAAGTAGCAGAGATGACATAAGGAGATATTGTGCTATGTTATATGTGTGTCCTTACTTCAAATTGTTCCCTTTGTCCAGTTACCAAACTCAGTCTCTTGCATTTTCTGTGGGTCCTATGAAACACCCCATTATTCAGGTGACGCTGCTATCTTGATTTGAAATGTTTGACTTGGATTTTTCTGATTTGTAATCAGAAATCCAGCTATTGAAAAGTTTCTTCCATGTCTATCTTCAGTGAAGAGAGGCATACAACTAGATGCTAATATTAATTGTATATGTTTAACAGGTTATACGACTCTTGTCACCTGGACCCTTAAATGCACGAGAGAATTGAGGGAAAAGTAAATTCTCCTCTTTTGTGCACAGAAGGGTGGTTTCTTAGATAATGACAATGGCATTTTTATAAAAGCATGACTCATAGAATCTTGGTAAGTAGGTGGAATGAAGAGACTGGAAAAGAAAGAATGTGAGCTAAATATTTCATGAGCTTGTGTGATTTAGCCTGTTTTCCTAATTCCTCTTGTGCTCTTTATCTTGTGCATGAAATCCTCTAGAAAGTTTAAAAGCCTAACTAGGTACCCTCTCTCATCTCCATTAAAATTAAGTATCATAAACCCATTCTAGGTATATGAAATAATACATATAATAATAAAAAAAACTCTCACTTTTCTCTGGTTTTCTCTTTATAGTTCTTTATGCTGCTTTCCATATAGTTTCTTGGTCTTTCTTTCTTAATTATTTATAGCAAAGAGATCTTTAATTTATTCTAATTGTCTTCATTAATATGTAAATATATACACTTATGTTCATGGTTTTGTCAGCAATTTTATCACTTCTTATGTAGTGTTCTTTTTAATGTTATAATATTTTCTGTTAATTGTTGATATTTTCTTTTTGGGCAATTATAGATGGGATTTTTTTATTGCTATTAATGTCTATTTTTATTGAATTAAATTGGAACATCAAAAACCATTGTTATGATTGTTTTGTAGCCAAGTGTAATTTATATTTTTGTAAATATTCAATGGATTTATCTTGTCTTGTATAATTTGATATGATTATTGTAGTAATCTTATTAATAAAATATTCCTAAATTGTAATGAATCTTCTAAACTCCTGTTTATTTTTATCTTTTTAATATATGAAGGATTGAAAGAGTTCATTGATATATTGTGAAATATTTTTTCATACCTTTCAATGTATCTGGCACTGTTCTAGATGCTTTTGTTATAGTAGAGTATAGTCTGATTAGACACCGATATAGATCATTGACTTGTTTCTGATATTAGTGGAAATATCTCTAGGTTTTCCCCTTTAAGCAATATGTTGGCTTTAGGTTAATAGAAATAGATAAAAAATGTTTAGATAGATAGATAAATATATAGGTTGATGTAGATGTGCTAATGATATGGAGAAAGTTTCCATCAATTCATATCCTTTTGAGAGTTTATTATATAAACATTAAATTTTATCAAATAATTGTTCGATATCTATAGAACTATTAATTGCACTATTGTTAGGATGAGTAGATTAAAATAGAAATGAATAATCACTATGTGGATTTATTTGTAAAGAGAATTTTTTTTTAAAGTTTGAATTTCCAAATCCCATGGCTAGTAAATATTATTTATTTATTTATTCATTCATTCATTTTTCTATAATCAAAGAAGTTATAGGTTAATAATATTTATGATATATAATTGACACATCTTACAATTTGCTCCTTTAAATTTTGTGTGCAATACTTTCCAGTATTTTTATAGATTTGTGAAACCATCATCACGATCTAATACTAGAATATTTAATCACTCCAAGAAAGGAACCTCATACCTATTTGAACTCAAATCCCATCCTCAATACCTCCCTCTCCTCCCAACCTTAGGCAAACACTAATCTGCACTCTCTCCATATCTATCAATTAAGCTATCTATCTATGTTTCTATGCAAATGCTTATTCTGGACTGTTAATATAAACATAATAAAAAAATAAATGGTCTTTGTGTCTGAGATGTTTCACTTAGCATTGTGTTTTTGAGATTTATCCATGTTGTGGAATATCAATCTTCATTTCTTTTTATTGTTGGATAATATTCCATTGTAGGGATACATTATATTTTGCTGATAAATTGAACAATTATTTGATACTGAACAATGCAGGACATTTGGATTGTTGACCCTTTTGGCTATTATGTAAAATTTACCTATGCTATATATGGCAATGATTTAGAATTGTAGACATCTGTATGAACTCATATTATGTTTGAACACATGGTTATATATATACACAGATATATGTATATACACACATTACTCACAGGTTAGTATATATATAGCTATTTCTCTTCTCCGTCGGCTGAGAGAACCTAGAAACAATGAAACTTCAGTAGCAATGAATACACCTAGTGTCATATCTTGGTTGCTAATATCATTTCCCATTAAATTGAATGACGTGACTTTGGAGAAATGACTGATTCTAGTACTGGAACTAGAAATATACAAGATGAGCTTGGATCTTCTTATAGTGCCAGAAAGAAAGGAGAGCTCAGTAATTTAACACACATACATATATACTTACATATATAACTTTACAGTGGAGAAACCTGCCAAACACTACCTCACCTAGGGTATCAACATCAACACGAACATCAACAGAAATTAATGATATTGCTTGTATGTGCCTGTGGAGCGAGTTGCTACTTGGTGCATCGTAGAAACACAAGATCAGGCACAATAGAGATTCTCAAGCAAGGGCTATTTTTTTACTTACACGTCAAAAAGAGTAGGGGAAGAGGTACCATAATGGTTCCCGTCAGTGTAGGGGGATAATATCTCTATACTCCCTTCTTTGCATCATAGATGAGGAACACCTGTGTTACCTAAAAGCTGGGTATTTATACTCCTCAGGGAAAGAAGGACCTGCCACTGAGCAAAAAGCTCATAAAAAGCATCATTGTGCAGAATTCTGCTCTGATAAACAACTAGGGATGCTTGTTTCCAGTTTTGGGTTCAAGGTACAGTCAGACCACTCCATTAAACCATACTATTCCCTCAGACAGTGGAATGGAAATGTACTGAAACATATACACACAAAGGACAAGGGTAGGCAAGGGCTGAGAAATGACTGCTGAGTGTGTCTGTGACTTCACAAGTAGTAACCTTGATTTGTTGTTATGAAAATTGTGCTTTATTCCTCTGATATTCCTTCTGCAGAAAACCAATCTAATCGTGAGGAAAGCATCAGGCAAATTCCAATAGGGGGATATTCTACAAAATACCTGATCTTTGCTCCTCAATCCTGTCAGCTCATCCAAAACAAGGAAATGCTGAGAAACTATCAAAATAAAAAAGAGACTTAGAAGATATGACAAAGAAAGATAATAAGGCATCCTGGATGGGATCCTGGTAAACAAAAGTCTAGAAATCTAAATTTCTATAAACCTATGTCTGTTCTAATAACATCTATTGAAAAAAATGCAGCTGTGTACATTGGCCTACAATTTTTCTCGTGGACAAATGATTCCATTTCTCTTGGTTATATTCCAAGGAATGAAATTGTGGGGTCATATGGTAATTCCATATTAAATACTTTGAAGAACTACCTAACTGGTTTCCTAAGAAAATATGTGTAAATAATTTCAATAGACATTTCTCCAAAGAAGATATACAATTATGCAATAAGAACATGAAAAATTGCTCAATGTCATTAGCCATCAGGGAAATGCAAATCAAACAACAGCAAAATACCACTTTTTGCAAACTAAGGTGACTATATAAGAGAGTAACAAGTGTTGGTGAGGACATGTAGAAATTGATACCCTCTTATATTGTTGGTGGAAATGTAAAACAGTGTATGAACTTTGAATAAACACATTTTGCTTATTCATTCATTAAATCAATCGTCACTTAGGTTGCTTCCACCTTTTGATTACTGTGAATAATATTGCCGTGAATAGCTGTGTACAAGTTTTGTTTGAACACCTGTTTTAACTCCTTTTTAAAAATCAAATTTATTGAAGCCTACTCATAAACCTACAACCCATTCAAAGTGTAGAATCAATGGCATTTGGTATAATCACAGAGTTGTGCACAAATCATTTTGATTCATATTAGAGCATTTTCATTACCCCCCAAAAAAATAAAAAAACAGAGAACAAACAAACCAAAAGCCCCTACCCCTTATTAGTCACCTTTCAATCTATCTTTTCCCTGCTATATATACTGCTGATCTATTTCCATCTCTGTAATTTTTTGTATTTACATTTTGTGTAAATGGTGTCAAACAATATAGAGTATCTTTTCTCTAATTTCTTTCACTTAGCATACTTCCTTTTTAACTACTGATGGAAGATTATGAATATAGTAGTGAGCACCTGCATTAATTCCTTTTTAAGTATACAGCTGGGAAGGGAATTGCTCTGCTATCTGGTATTTCTGTTTTAATTTATTGGAGAACCATCAAACAGTTCTCCACAGTGACTGTATTTTTTACATTCCCACCAGTGGTGTATGATGCTTACAATTTATCTATATCCTTACAAAAACATTTTATTAATTTCCTGATTTTTATCTTTTTTTAATGAATATGCTGGTGGTTTTGAAGTGGTATATAATTGTAGTTTTGATTTACAGTTATCTAGTGGCTAGTGATTATCAGAAGTTTTTCATATTAGCCATGTAGACCATTTCATGTATCTTTGCAGAAATATCTACTCAAATCCTGTGTACATTTTTCAATTGGGTTGTTTGCATTTTTTGAGTTTTAAGAGGTCATTATACCATGCAGAACTGGGTGGGAGAGAGTGTGGTCTGTGATGTGAACTGTGGTCCATGCTTGGTGGCAAGGCCCCAGGATGTGTATATCCATTGCAGGTGTTGTACCACAAGGATGAGGAATGGTGGTGTGGGATATTGTTGGAGGTGTGGGTGGTGGGGAACATGGGAATCCCTGTAATTTCTGAGTAATATTTAGGTAATCTAAGCACCTTTAAAAAAATATATATATATATATAACAAATAACATTTATGTAAACAAATGCACATATATGCATATCTATTTATATATCATTTTACAAATATAGGTATGTATTGTGAAAAATTTGATTTTTACCCACAATAAAAAAAAAGAGGTCATTATATATTCCCTTATTATATAAGTGATTTCTGAATAATTTCTTCTAAGATTTACCCCTATGTTATCATCTAAGAGTTTTATAGCATTAGCTCTTACATATAGGTTTTAATCTAGTTAGGTTAATTTTTTTTTTACATTTTATTAAAATTTATCAAAGTATATCAATCATACATGAACATACATAAACAATAAGTGTATCGTAATAGTTGTGAACTTACAAAACAAACATACATAACATCATACAGGGCTCTCATATCTCACCCTACCACTAATACCTTGCATTGTTGTGAAACATTTTTAACTAATGATTAAAGAGCAGTCTCAAAATATTACTACTAACTAAAGTATTTTCCCCCAACCCACGCTATTATTTTTTTATATCATTTATATATGAACATACATAAATAATAAGTGTATAGTAAAAGTTGTGAACATAAAAAAGCAAATATTCATAACATCATACAGGAGTCCCATACATCAATCCTCCACCAACACCTTGCATTGTCATGAGACATTTGTTACAAATTATGAAAGAATATTCTCAAAATCTTACTACTAATTATAGTCCTTAGTCCTTATGTTACAATTGGTGTATTTTCCCCCAACCCACACTATTATTATTTTTTAAATATATTTTTATGGCAAAACTTGTAAACTTACAAAAAATCATGCACATGTGCAGAATTCCCAAATAACACCCCTCTATCAACACACTACACCCTGCTGTAATATATGTTACAGTTTATTAGATAATATCATCTGATTATTACCAGGTCCACTGAGTATATTTGACACACTTTTTCCATATGCTGCCATTATCAACACAGTACGTCTTTGGCATAGATGTAAGAATTTACATAATTACTATTAACCACACTCCAAAGTTAATTCTTTTTATATTCAGTTGTATTTTTCCTATGCTTCTCAACATTCCCACTTCCCTGCAATACTGATGTACATCTGTTCTAGCTTACAAAGGACACTCTTGCATCTGTACCATCAACCACTATTCTCATCCAACTCTGGGTTTACTGTGCTATTCAGTTGCTAGATTATTCTCTAGCTTTCTATCAATTGGCATTTACATCCCTAGACTACCCTTTTCAGCAAAATTCCCATTTATACACCAGCTGTTGCTCACTATAATGTGTTACCATCAACTCTGTACATTTCCACACTTTTACAGTAAAGCTAATTAAAACTTCTACATACATTAAATATCAGTAGTCCATCTCAGTCCTCCTCTTATCTCCTTTAAGAATCCACCACCTACCACCAAGTCTTGAGGACATTTTCCTACATTTTCTTCTAGAAGTTTTTTGGTTCTTGCTTTTGTACTTAGGTATTTGATTCATTTTGAGTTAATTTTTTTATATGGTGTGAGATAGGGGTCTTCTTTCCTTCTTTTGCTATGGATATCCAATTTTCTCAGCACCGTTTGTTGAATGGACTATTCTACCTGAGCTGGGTGGGTGTGACTGGCTAGTCAAAAATCACTTGACCATAGATGTGAGAGTTTTTTTTAACCATCAAATCTGTTCCATTGGTCTATGTGTCTGTCTTTATGCCAGTACCATGCTGTTTTTATTGCTGTGGCTAGGTAATATGACTTAAAGTCTGGAAATGAGAGTCTTCCAACTTTGCTTTTCCTTTTTAAGATGTTTCTGGCTATTCAGGACCCCTTACCTTTCCAAATAAATTTGATAATCATGTTTTCCATTCATTTAAAAAATGCTGGTGGAATTTTTATTGAGATTGCACTGAATCTGTATAACAATTTGGTAGAATTGACATTTTAATGATATTTAATCTTTCAATCCATGAACATGGAATATTCTAACAATTATTTAGGTCTTTTAAAAATTTCTTTTAACAATGAGTTGTAGTTTTCTGAATACAAGTACTTTAAATTATTGGTTAAGGTCAGGCCTGAATATTTGGGTTTTATCTGTCATATTTCATTTTCATCACTCTTTTGACACGTTTAGTTACTTTTATTGAAATAATCTTCATTTCCAGATTCTCTTCCAGGCTTCTCTCCCTTGTCTTTACTTTTCAGGCTATAGCACCCCCTTTAGTATTTCCTGCAAAGCAGGTCTCTTGGTTACAAACTCTCTCAGTTTCTGTTTATCTGTGAATATTCTAAACTCACCCTCACTTTTGAGAGACAATCTTGCCAGATATAATATTCTTGGCTGGAAGTTTTCTCTTGCAGTATCTTAAATATATCATACCACTGTCTTCTTGCCTCCATGGTTTCTGGTGAGAGATCAGCACTTAATCTTATTGGGTATCTCTTATACATTATGCATTGTTTTTCTCTTGCTGCTCTCAGAATTCTGACAAATGTCTTTGGCATTTGATATTCTGATTAATATATGTCTTGGAGTTGGTCTTTAAGGATTTTGTCAGATGGGAGTACATCCTACCTCTTGGACATGGATATCTATGTCCTTCAATAGGGTTGGGAAATTTTTAACCATTATTTTTAAAAATATTCCTTCTGCTCTTTTTCCATTCTCTTCTCCTTCTGGGACATTCATGACACGTATGTATGAACATCTCTTGCTGTCCTTTAGTTCCCTGAGACTTTGTTCAAGTTTTCCAATCTTTTCTTCATCTATTCTTTTGTATGTTCACTTTCAGAGGCCTTTTCTTCAAGCTTGCCGATCTTTTCTTTTGCCTCTTTAAATCTGCTATTATATAATTCCAGTGTATTTTTAATTTAATTTATTGCACCTTTCATTCCAATAAGATCTGCTATTTTTCTGTGTATATTTTCAAATTCTTCTTTGTGCTCATTCAATATCTTCTTAATATCCTTAATTTCTTTAGTCATCTCATTGAATTTATTAAGGAGATTTGTTTGAACATCTATGATTAGTTGTCTCAACTCCTTTATGTCATCTGGAGGCTTATCTTGTTCCTTAAACTTGGCCATATCTACCTGTTTCTTGGTGTGGTTTGTAATTTTTTTGTTGGTGTCTTGGCATATGGCTTACTAGAGTATGTATTCTGGGTGCAGTTTTTGTCTTTAGTTTCGGGCTTCCTGCACTTCTCCCTTGCTGGTTTTGTAGTAGTAGCCAAGGATGTAGTTGGTGCTATAAGCTGTGGAGGCTTGAGCTACCCTCATTGCCCCTAGGACCAATGAAGCTTCTCCCAACATTCTCCTTTGCCAGGGGTAGGGACAAAGCCACAGCTCTGTGGAATAATCCAAGTCCTGCATGCCTGGAGTGTAGTTGCTCAGACAGACTGATGAAGATTCACACTCCTTTCTCCCCTGCCTTGGGCAGGGATGGAGCTGCAGGTGTGGGCAGAAATCTGTGCAGTGCAGGTCCAAGATGACCACAGTAGCCCTGGTAGACTTCTGATTATTCAGTTTGTGCCATGTAAATGTACCTGCAGTTACCTGGATAGGCTGGTGCAGGGTCTGTTAGCTTCCTCCCTGCTAGAGGTGTGGCTGAAGCCTAGACCAGGGCTGCAAGCCAATCTGGGTGAAAGAAACTGGTCTCTACTGTCACTGTGATTTTCTGTCAGCCCAACTTCCACTCATGCTGGGGGTGGAGTTAAAATGCCGGTTACCGGCCTCCTTCTGACTTGGACAGCCTCAAACTTATGCTGTTCTTAGGGTTATACTTTAGCCAGCAGAATTTACGAATCAGTAGCTGAAATCGGTGGCCAACCTTCTCTTCCTCCCCTGTTTTTGGGAACTAGAGCTTCCAGTTTCTGCCACAGAATAGCTCCTTAGGTGGCTTGCACTGTCAAAGAAGAATGATCACCAGCCTCTGTGGCATGGCTAGTAATTTCCTGGAGAGGCTGGTGCAGCTCCCCCCAGCTTCCTCCCTGCCTGAGGTGGGCCTGGGGCTTAGGCTAGAGTGGCAATCTGATCAAGATGGAAAAAAAAACCCAGTCGCTACCAGCACTGTGATTTTCAGTCAGCCCCACTTCCCCTCATGACAGGTGTGGAGTTAAGATGGCGACCACTGGCATCTTTCTGACTTGGACACTTCAAAGTTTAGCTGTTTTTAGGATTATACTTTAGTGTGCTGAATTTACTAATCAGTAGCTGAAGTTGATTCCCAATTCTTTCTTCCTCCCCTGTTTTGGGAAGTGGAGCTTTCAATTCCAGCCACGGAACAGTTCCCGAGGCAGCTTGTGCTTCCAGTGGAGGATGGGCACTGGCCTCCATGGCATGGAGTGCTCTATTTATGAATCTTCTCTGCAGATGGGCAGTCTCCTCCTTCTATTCTTTCAAGGTCATCGCAGGATGTACTTCTGGCCTCCTGGAGCTCCCAAACAAGTGTTCTGGATAGCTGTGAATGATCACCAACTGCCCTGTCTCAGGAGCTGATTCTCAGATCTCTTTACTCTGCCGCTATCTTGCTGGTTGTCTCTCTAGTTGGGTTTATTTTTGTACAATATGATGTGAGTATCTGAGTTCATTCTTCCCAAGTGGATATTCAGGTTTCCCAGCACCATTTGTTGGAGTGATTATTCTTTCTACATTTATTAGTCTTAGCATTATTATAAAGAATCATATGGCCATAGATGTACAGGTTTATTTTGGCCTCTTAAACCCATTCAATGTTTCTATATATTTATCATTATGCCAGTAGTACACTCTTTGGTAAATGTTAGGTTGCAGTAAGTTTTGTAATCCAAGAATGTGAAGTCTTAAATTTTGTTCTTTTATATATATATATATATAT
>JAQZBX010016118.1:19379-36918 GCA_029593785.1 Cabassous unicinctus | reverse complement strand
CATTGTAATATCGGATGTCCAGTGTATCGTGAAACCTTCCCCATCTCATTCCCCAGTGTCTCCCAATTTTCAGTTTAATTTTCAAAGAAGTTTTAGGTCACAGCAAAGTCACACACATAATATTAGTCACTCCCACATACCCAACCTCCCTCCCCATTCATTTCTTTGTACTTTATTGACATACAATTTCAAAACACAAGTTTCACCTAATGAGCTGTGAAAACATTGATATTTAGTTTCAAAAACTAAGTGAAACACATGCTTCACTCACTTCTATGTTGTATTGACTCTCAATTTTATTTATTTTTTCTTTTTTGTAATTAGATTTTTTATTTTTGAAGCAGCTTTAGACTACATAAATTTTACATGAAAATATAGAGGATTTCCATATGCCCCACCCCTTTCCCTCACACGCTTTGCCACATTAACATCTTTCATTAGTGTGGTGCGTTTGTCACAATTGATGAACACATATCAAAGCATTGATACTAATCATGGACTTCAGTTTATGTTATAGTTTACATGCTGTCCCACACAACTTTTTAGGTTATGACAAAATATATAAGGGCCTGTATTCATCATTGTAATGTCATGTAGGACAATTCCAATGTCCCAAAAATGCCCCCTATGACACCTATTCTTCCCTCTCTCTGCTTTCAGAACCTTTGGGGGACACTGCATTTATATCAATGATAAATGTTCTTCCATTGCTAGAATAACAATAAGTCCAATAGAATAATAATTATTATAGAATAATAATAAGTCCATTGTTCATTCCTCAATCTTATGTTTCCATATTGAGAGGGGGCTTAGATCCTATGGGGCAGATGGATTTAACTATCTTGCTTGCAGGTGCAGACACTTTCTGTTTCTTGGGATGGGTGTGTCCATCAACATCTCCTTGTTAATTGTCCTGGATGTGTACAACGTACTGGAAAGAAGGTGTTGCAACTCTGCTGAGATTCAGGATTCAACTGGCATATGAAGTGCCCAAAGATTTAAGTCTCTCTGACATATATTTTAAAAGTATAGTGCTAATTAAAATTTCAAATTAAATATTCAGGAGAGCCATGTGTATTGAAACTATAAATGAGTTTAACTCTGTTACACTGGTGAGATAAATTTTAAAGTAAGGCCTACTACAGGATCCCAAATTCCTGAGCTTGCTTGCCCTGATTATAGTGTCTGGATGACTCTAAAACCCTCAGAAGCCCCACTGTTTGAGCCACTGTTTACTGTGGCAGTCAAGGATATCCTGCTGAAATGTGCATAAGTATAACCTCTGGAATGACCTCCTAATTCACTTTGAAATTTCTTAGCCATAAAAACTAATTTGTGTTTAATATTTCCCCCTTTTGGTCAAGGTCTTTTTCCAGATGCATTGCTAGTTGGTGCTTGGTAATAATCCCTCTGTGCCAGGGAGCCTCATCCCTGGGAGGCATGTCCCATGCTAGGGGAAAGTACTGCATACACATGCTGAGTTTGGCTTAGAGAGAGGCCATATTTGAGCAACAAAGGCACTTTCAATAGGTAATTTTTAGGCAATATATAATACTATGCTAAGTTTCAATTTCACAAGAGGTGGTTCATAAGTACATTCATCAATATTAAGGGCCTGGCAAAATAGTCTGTCCTCCTAACTAGGAACTGCCCTTGTGATTGGGGGATTCTTGCTGTTCTTTTAGAGAATGTAGCAGGACTCCCCAGGATGGGAATTCAATATTCTTAGCTTATTGTGTGGGAAGCTTGTTTAAGAAGTCAAATAAAGCAAAAATGTGTAAAGAAAAAATGAAGCCAACAAATTAACCAATAAAATTAATAAGAAAATGAAATAATAATAAATTTTAAAAAATAACAAACAAAATACAAAGAGACAAAAATTGAAAATAATATAAAAATTTTTTTGACATTGTGTCTTTCATCAGTGTAAGAGCTGTTGTATTGTATGTACAGTTACAGTTTCTTCTGTATATTATTCCCCCAGAACCTAATTTTTTTCATTTTATCTTCAAAGAAGCTTTAGGTTACAGAAAAGTCACTGAAAATATAGGGGATTCCCATTTCCCCAGCACCCTTCCCCCTTTCCAGTATCCCATATTAATAGCATTTTACATGCAGATGGTACATTTTTTACAATTGATGTACAAATATGAAGCATTGCTACTAACCATGATTAATGGTTTACATTATGATTTACATTTTGGACCTTATACTTTTATAGGTTTTGATGAAAGTTTGCCTGTATCCATTGTAAGATCATGCAGAACAATTCAAATACCTAAAAATGCCCTATGTTTCATCTAATCTATTCTTCCTTCCCCCTCCCCTTGGAACCTAAGGCAAACATTAAGTTTCAATTTTTGAAGAATAAGATTCATAGCTACTTGCAATAATATTGAGGGCTTGATTTACTGGCCTGTTTTCTTTTATTAGACACTGCCTATGTTCTTGAGGAATTCTTGTCCCTTTAATTGAGTATATAGCAGGACTCCCCAGGATGAGAGTTTAATATTTTCTTGATTATTGTGTGGGTCTCTGCCCACTGAGATTACACACTCTGACATGATGAACACTTACATATTCCATAAAAGCATGCCCCAGGTGTGCCTTATCCCATTTATCCCCCAAAACCCAATGCCCTATACCAGTAGCACTCCTCTGCCATATTTGCCAAAACTACATTCCCAACATTGTAGTTTTAACCAGACCTGCAAATCCCCAGATTTCATCTGCTCCTTCCTCCAACCCTTTCCCTAGTTCCTTAGATAGTCCAACCCAACTCCCACACTACTCCTGCTCACAGACCAGCACTGCTGAACCCAATCACATCACTGCACCATTCTAATGCCCATCCACTGCCTCACCACACACTTCCACCTTATCATAGATTTTGCCCTTATAGGCTTCAGCTCACCACTCTCTACTCCCTTTCTGTCTCCTGTAAACTTATCTTCTAGGACTCTGTGAGTCTGCTCAATTTGCTTATGTCAAATTGAGTGAGGTCAAGTAATATTTTTCCTCAGTGCCTGGATTATTTTGCTCAACATAATGTCTTCAAGATTGATCCATATTATCCCATGTGTTAATACTTCATTCCTTCTTATAGCTGAGTAATATTCCATTGTATATATATATACTACATTTTGTTTATCCATTCATCTGTTGATGGGCATTTGTGTTGATTCCAACTTTTGGCAATACTGAATAATGTCACTATGAACATTGGTGTGCATATATCTGTTCGTGTCCTTGCTTTCAGTTCTTCTGGGTATATACCCAGCAGTGGAATTGCTTGGTCATATGGCAGATCTATAGTTAGTTTTCTGAAGAACTGCCAAACTGTCCTCCACAATGGCTGGACCATTCTACATTCCCACCAGAAATGGATGAGAGTTCCCATTACTCCACAACCTCTCCAATACTTGTAGTCCTCTGTTTTTTTAATGGACATCAGTCTAATGGGTGTAAGATGGTATCTTAAAAAGATGAGAAGATGCAATGGGGAGAACGTTTCTTTCAACTTTCAGATAGACTAAACGCAGAGTTCATCCCCAGGGGGGACACCTTTGACATAGTCATGGACCACTTTTTTTTTTTTTTACAGGGAAACCCCTCCCTTCTACCAAAGCCCCTATTCTCAGCAAGGCTAGGGACTAGGTGGAGCTATTGGCAGGAACTGAGGGGTTCTCACATCAGTCACAGATCCTGGCTTATCAGAGGCAGATAGCCACCCTAAAGTGGGCCACACAGCCCCTTCCCTGGAGGGCCCCACCTCCTTCTTCTGCATATCAAAGGCCTAGTCCCCTGACCCCTGGGGAATGTGATTATTGGAAAAATTCTTATCAAACAGTGATGCCTATTGGTGGCTACTTTTGCTCTTACTTTGCCCACTATGGGATGTCTAAGCCACCACATAAGATGTCCAACTACCCTGCTGGTGGAGCCATAGGCAGGTGCCTAGTTGAAGGTTCCAAGGGAGCCCAGCCTTCCAGTTATCCCTCCTAAGGCACCAACCAGTGAATGAAGCCATCAGGGCTTAGGAAACCTGACCTGACACCACCTGAATTCCATCATGCATCCTCAGTGGATACCACATGGAACAGAAGAATCATCAAAGTGAACCTCTGTATTCCAACGAGTATGATAGGGAAGATTCATAGTTGTACACAGCCAATGTTACAAATAATACAAATGTATAAAAAAGACATGCAGTATTATAATAGCTGATTAATTTGTCCATTATATGTTTGACTTCTTGAAACATTGAGATATGGAAGAAGATTGAGAACCAAGCTCCTATATAGATCAACATATAGATATAGATACCATGCATATATATATAATTAATTAGAATATTTCAATAAGTTGCACATAAGGACATGTTTGCCATGTTTGCCAGTGATCATCTCATAGAAGTTAGAATGGGAGGTCATACAGCAGGAGTGAATTTTAATTTAATTTTATACTTTTTTCACTGCATGTTCCTGATAAGACTGTTCCTTTGTCCTCCAATCCATATCCTTTGAAGACACCCTAGTGTCTCTGATCAGTCTCTTGGTTTCATTAACTCCTAGATACTTTCATAGAAATTTCTCTAGAATGGAGACTCTTTCCTCTCAGTTACGGGAAAGTAATCTGTCAGCTAGTGTTGGTTTGATTTTGTTTTCATTTATGTGGATCCTTTTGTGATTTTTATCTCATTCCCTACCTCAGTGTATAATTAAATTTGGGACAATAGTGACAAAGTATACATTTTTAAATAAACATTGTATTCATTAGACTACTGAACCAGTCTGGTAGTCAACAAATAATCATTTTAATGGTACCATTTAAGAAAATTGAAACTATTAAACTAAAACTTCCAGCCATGCTTAATAGTGTTAAAAACAATTAAACCCAAATATCAATTGCTTTAAAATTCAGTTATGATTTACAAAAAAAATAAGTGTATGTCAGTGATGTTGGTGAATTTGGAAGTTTGCTGTATTCAGGAAATTTAATTTTGACAAATTTATTTTCAGCAAATTGCTGTTAGACAGTGTGCTGTGTTCAGTAATTGTGATGAAGCTGACATTGTAGAGGTGACAAATCTGTAGATGCAAAGATACAGTACATTTTCCTATAGAATCCAATGGTTAGAAGAACCAGCTCACTTATTCTTAGAATTACATTCACACATTCTCATTCTGCAAAAATTCGAAGTAAATTAATATAAAGCTAGCAATGTGCATGATTTCATCTCTCTGTTTCACGTGGTTTCCTAACACATTTTGGAGCAAGGAACCTTGCTTATGGTTGTATTCCATTCCATTTAAGCATAGTTTAAAATATTTTTTACTTGTATCGATTTCCCCCTGGAAACTTGTTTCCACACACACATAAAAAAACATGGTTTACATCTAAGAGGAGTAGATGAATGCAAGGAACCCTACCATAGGCCCAGTTCTGCCTCACATTGAGCACTTGGGCCTGGGGACATTTTCTGAAATTCTCTGTGTGTTTCTTCATCTGACAAGGAAGGAAAAAAATTGGCTTTAAACTTCCTAGTTAAAAAAAAGACCTGTGCTCTTTAAACAATTGAAATCCATTATGTAAAACTGATTAAAGCAGAGAATGGGTGATTGGAGGCAGGTGCAAACCCTGGACCTCAAGTCTCCACAGCAACCTCTATCTCGGCTGCCCTCTGGAGAACATTCTTTGATGCACACTGGATTTTTTCCCTGTGCCATGTTATATACTTTTTCCAACCATGCATTTATGTAAGTACAGTGGTTGCAAATAAAATGGGTCACAGAACTAAGTTTACTCATCCTATTTTATCTAAAATTATCCTAACTTGATCTAATAGCAGAAGCATGCTTTGCAAAGTTGCCAAAGTGCTCTAGTCTTATATTATTTTTAAATGTTTTCCTCTGCATGTATATTTGTGTGTGCATGCATGTGTGTGCAGGTGTGACAGTAAAATTCAATGGATGAAAAGCAGAAACTAGGCTCCACTGAGGTCATAAACCCCTTGACTTACAAGGCTCCATTCAAGCCTAACCAAAGAATTATAGCCCTGGCAAATCCACTTCATTGTACATCAGAGCTTGGGACACATGGCAAAAAATTGTACAGGAACCATTCTGCCTGGAAGAGGAGCTGTAATCCTGGAAAAAGGACAGGCCAGCAAAGTTCAGAAGTGGTATTCAAGCTAGCTGGTCCTCTGTGCTCTGACCTGTAATGGGTTAGGTTATGAGTTCCTGCGTGGGGAAATAGGCTTCTTTTATTAGGCATTAGGCTATTGGCCATTAGTGAACTGCAAAATCAGACCACAATGGGATGTCACTACACACCTATTGGAACAGATAAAATAATGAATAGTGACAATACCAAATGCCTTAGAAGATGCCCAGACTGGATCCCTTCTACATGTTGATGAGAATGTAAAATGATACAGCCACCCTGGAACATAGTTTCTCAAAAACAAAACAAAACAAAACCCCCCAAAAAACTATACTAAAAATGCAACTACCATAAGATGTAACAATTGCCCTCTTGGGTATTTATGCCAGAAATCAAAACATCCACACAAAAACATGAATAATCATATCAGCTTTATTTATATTAACCCCCAAATGAAAAAAAACACAAATGTCCTTTAAAAGTTAAGCTTTTAAACAAGTTGTGGTCTTTAATACCAGGTAGCGAAAAAAGCCACAAACTGTTGATAAACACAACACCAGGATGGATCTCAGGATGCTATGGCAAGTGAAAAAGCCAACCTTAGAAGTCACATATTGGAAGATTCCATTTATATAACATTCTCAAAAAGATAAAATTATAGAGATGGAAAACAACTTAGTGTTTGCCAGGGATTAGGAATGATGAAGATGGGGGTGGGGATCTGAGGGAAGTGGGTATGGTGTAAAGACTGACTAGTTCAGTACCTTGATGACATAGTGGTTATACAAACTGACACCTCGAAAACAAATGGAAAAGAAAAAAGAACTGTGCACACATTGTACCAATTTCGACTTCCTGGCTTTGATATTGTACTATAGTAATGACAGAAGCTATTATTAGTGGAAACTGGGTAAAGGGTATATGGGACATCTCTGTACACTATTTTTGCAAACTCCAATGAATCTATAATTATTTCAAAATAAAAACCAAAACCAGTATATTGCATTGCAATATACTGCAATGAAATGATATTGAAATAAAAATACCATTTACAATAGCATTAAAGAACAAAATAAATACATCTATGAATCTGAAAGATGAAAAATATAAGTACACTAATCACTTATTTTAAAAACCTTTCTAAAAGAAAGGAAAAGTAAATAAATGGAGAGGTAGACTGTGTAAATGCACCCCAAAATACAGTTTAGTAGGGTGACAGTTCTACTCAAATTGATTTATAGACTCAATACTATCCCAAGTAAGATCCCAGCAGGCTTTTCTGAAACTAAGGAGCAGATTTTAAAATTCATATGGAAAGAAAATAACTTAAAACAACCAAAAAACCTTTGGAAAAAAAAGGAATAGATTTAGAAGACCTAAACCACCTGATATCAAGACATAATTTAAAGCTCTGGTACTTAAGACTACATGGCTTTGGAAAATAAATAGCCAAGTCAATCCATGAAACACAATACAGGGACCAGAAATAGCCTCATACATATGGTTAATAGATTTTTGACAGATATGCTATGACAATTCAGTGGAGAAAGTATGGGATTTCCAATGACTAGTGTTCAAACAATCATATATTGATAACAGACTGGAATGTGAAATGTAAACTCTAAATTTCCATAAGAAAACTTATGGAAATTCTTCATGTTTTTGACTTAAGCAAAGATTTCTTAGCTATGGCAGCAAAACCACAATTTCTAAATAAATAAACTAGGACTTACTCAAAATGAAGAACTTCTGTTATTCAAAAGACACCATTAAGAGAATTAGAAAATAAGCCACAGACTCAGAGATAAGTTTTGAAAATCTTATATCTGTTAAATGACTTGTATCCAAAATATGGTAAGAGCTCAGAGAACTAAAAAAAAAAATAGGTAAAAATTTTCAAACGCTAACAAAAAGACAATGTATTGATGTCAAATAAGCACCTTAAAAAGATGCACAAAACCATTAGTCTTTAGGAAATTGCAAATTAAAATCACAACATGTCAATTTGATTGGCTTAAATTTAAGAAGACTGAACATACCAAGTGTTGGCCATGATGTGAAGGAACTGGAACCCTTACACAATGCTGGTGGGAATGTAAAATGGTACAATCACTTTGAGAAAAAAATTGCAGTTTCTTACAAAACTTAATAAACCCCTGTTATAAGGCCCAATCACAGACAGCCTGTGGGTCTGGTCGGTGGGAACCACAGATTTTCTTTTAGTGCCTGGAAAGTCAAGCAGGGACCTGAAAGGGAGCCAAAAGGGAGCCCAAACTGGAAACTAAAATGGAAAATTTTACCTGATTGGGGATACTAACCATACTTAAAGATTTTGTTCAAGAAGACAAGCAGAAAGGGGCAGACTGTTGGTGATTGTTATATGAGGTCAGCTCTTCCCATCCTAGAAAAAATAGAGAGAGGTAATTGACTAGTAACACTAGAGACTCAGAGACTCAGCCCCATCTCTCTTTACATTTAAAAAGGAGGGAGACATGCCTGTCCAGAGTTGGCTGATAGCCAAGGCAGACAAACAATTCATAAGGTCAGATTTTTACTTAAAATGATGGAGATGATGCAATGAGGAGAGCATTTCTTTAACCATCCAGATAGAAGAGACCCAGAGTGTATCTCCAGCCCTGGGGAAGCCCCATTGACTCAAAATCATGGAACATTGTTTACTCTGAAAGTTTTTCCTCTGCAAGTTACTGGGCAGCCTTTGCTCAACCAAGGATTCTACTAACAGCAAGGCTTCAACCAGGCGAGCTATTGGTAGAACATGAGAGGGTCTCACATCAGTCACAGATCAGGCCCAGGGTGTCACCCTAGAAGGAGCCATACAGCTCCTTACCTGGAGGGCCCTCACTTCCTCCTCCTGCATATTAAATGCCCAGACCCCTGCGTCCCAGGATTTGTGACTATTAGAACAATTCATATCCAACAGCAATATATAGCAGTAGCCTCTTTTGCTCTTACTTTCCCCCATTGTAGGTATTAATACCTTAACACCTTGCCTGGAATACACAAATACCCTGACAACTGCATATAAAAAAATCATAGCTGGCCCCCATCTGCCTTTCCCTCCAACCTGGGGATCAGTGGTCCCTGCACCTTTCAGCAGAAGGAGTTGTCAGCACCGGGCAGCAGCCATTGGCTAGGCATCTTGTGGATAGCCCCTCACCATCCTCTTTCCCCAGACATGCCCTGAACTTTCTCAGCCAGGGTCAGATACCAAGCAGGGCTATAAGGAAGGGCAGTAATGGTCTAAGTCTCATCCCCACATATGTCACCACCATGGACAACTTGCCTAAAATACCAATTGAATTACAGCCCCAAAATCTAGCATTTAGTAGGTCTTTATAGGCATGTTCAGAGTTGAGGCCCCTGTAGGCTTCCATATATGACCAATAGATTTTCTGCTTAGACAATTCAGTGTAGAAAACATGGTCTTTTCAACAAGGAGTGGTCAAATAATCACATATGATCCAGCCACCATCATGCTGGTGAGCCCAGACCCTCCTCCCCAAGATCAATTGGGACACCCTAGACAGACAGAAATGGTTACCTATGAGTCTAGATGGTGGGAATCACAAATTTCCTCCATTACTGCATGGAAAGTCAATCAGGACCCTGAAAGGGAAGGCAAATTGGAAACTGTAACTCAAAAGTTTACTTGATAATACTTTTAAAGATTTTGTTCGAGAAGACAAGGGACACCAAATGATATGAACAACAAAAATTGATTAGTTTGACTAGATTAAAATGAAAGATATTTGTTCAGAGAAAGACACTGTTAACAGAGAGAAAAGACAAGCCATAGATTTATAGACTATATATGTAAATCTCATATCTAATTAAGAGCTTGTATCCAGAATACAAGAACACTTAAAATTCAACCATAAGAATACAAACATTCCAACTTAAAAATGGCTAAATGATATTACTCGTACCTTGTTAAAAAGATGTATAGGTGGGAAATATATGAAGAAAAACTCAACATATTAGTCTTGAGGGAAACGCAAATTAGAGCCTCATGAGATACCAGGACACAATTATGAGACTAGTTTGAAAAAATGAGAACTCCAAATAGTAGCAGGAATGTAGAACAGGAACTCATATTCATTGCTCATGTGAATGGAAACAAAACCATCAGCCACTTTGGAAGACAATGCCAGTTTCTTATAAAGTAAATCATACACTTAACAAAAAGTCCTGTAACCCCACTTCTACATATTTAATCAAATGAACTGAAATTATTTTTATACAAAATCCTGTACAGAAATATTTAAGTATCTTTGTTTTTGGTCACCAAAAATTGGAAAAAAAAATGGTAATCAACTGGTGAAAAACGAAAAAGAGGTCGAGAAGAAAGGGACAGACTGGTTGGTGAGAGTAATATGAAATCTGAGTGGCCCCTCTCATCCCAGAAATAAAAGAGAGAAAGAGAGAGATAATTGAGTAGTAACACTAAAGACTCAGAGCCCCTTTTTTATTTATATTTTTAAAAGTTGGAGACAAGCCTGTCCAGAGTGGGCCTGATAGTCAAAGCAGATGCCCTCAGACAAACAATTCATAAGGCCAGATTTTTTACTTAAAAAAGATGGAGATGATGCAATGTAAAGAGCATTTCTTCGATCATTCAGATAGAAGAGAACTGCTGTGCATACCCAGCCCTGGGGAGGCCCCTTTGACACAGTCATGGAACATTTTTTTACTGGGAAACCCCTCTCCCCAAGTTACCAGGCAGCATGGTTCAACCAAGGCTCCTACTAACAACAAGGCTTGGGCCAGGTGAGGTATCAGCAGGAAGAGAGGGTCTCACATCAGTCACAGATCAGGCCCAGGCAGGCACCCTACAGGGGCCTACACAGCCCCTTTCCTGAAGGGTCCCTGCCTCCTCCTGCACAAAAAACCCAGTCTCCCATCCCTCCATGAATTGTGACTATTGGACCAATTCTTATCCAACAGCGATGCTTAGTGGTGGCCTCTTTTGCTCTTACTTTTTGTACTATACTTATTGATGCTTTTAACAACTTGTTTGGACAATTGTATACATAAAATCACAGGTGGTGCCCACCTGCATTTCCTCATGATCTAGGGATCAGTGGTCTTTGCACCCTCAGGTCAAGGGTGTCATCAGCTCCAGGTAGCAGCCATTGTCCAGCCATTCTGTGGACTTCTCTTGCCATTCTCCTTCACCAGGTCTCCCCAGAACTTTCTTAGCCAGAGTCAGATCCCAAAGCAGAGATATATGGAAGGGCAATCTTGGTATAAAAGTCTTATCCCCAAATATGTTGCCACCATGGGCATTACCTAAAATACCCATTGAATTTCAGCCCCGATATTGTCTAGCTTTTAGTAGGTCTTGTAAACTTGTTCAGAGTCGAGGCCCTGGTAGACTCCCACTTTTGCAGAAGGGTTTTATGTGGATTCCCGAAGGTGGCTCTAACCAAGTTCTGTTGGTTATCTGTGAAAGATTTCCTGTAGATGATTTTGGGCTTGGCTCATCACTTAAGATGCAAACCCTAGCCTTTTCTTCCAAACCCACTAGCAGATTTTAATCACTTCTTTCAAATGCACACATTCTGAGAGCTATAAGTTTCAGTGTAGATGGAGCTTGGGATATAGCCACAGGCTCCTCTCCACTCAAAGGCTTCTTCCAACTAACCCCCCAAGGTGGAAGGTCAAAAATCACAAGGCCTCTGGGAAACTTCCCAGTATGGGACAAAACCCATTCTTCACTTTTCCTAGCCCCATTTGAAAATCGTTGGCATGGAGGCAGACATTTAGTTTCTATCCAGATGAAAGTTCTAGATCTCTGTGGATATCTCCTAAAAGGACAGGGTGGCAGGTTGATAGGCAGGAGGGAGGGAAGGTTATGAGAGGGTGGGGCAACCACGGAGGGAGTGCCTAGGGGGCAGGAGGGTCACATGGAGTGGTGGACCAGTGCTATGTCACAGATGTCCGATCGTGATGTCCCTGGTGTCACAGTTGGAGCCTGTCCCTGGAAACCTGAGTTGGGATAAAATGTGGACAGAGGGGTCAGGGTGCAGGGAGGATGTTCCCAGGCTCCTGCTCCTCCTTCCCAACTCCCTACCACATGTTCCCCAACTGGGACCCGCTCCCTTTCCGAATCTGGGGCGAAATCCCTTTCCGACACAGGTCTCTGCTCCCCTCCCACACACACCCTCTCTACCTTTGGGGCAGCTAAAGAAAAAGCAGAAGAACACCAAGCAAAGCCCCTTTGGGGTAAGAAAGGAAATACCACAATTCATTGCTCAGTGACCACAGGCAGCACTTTAGCAGAATGAGCAACTGTAGGCAATTGAAATGGGGGATTTTGAAGTTGACCCAGAAGAATACATGACCACTAGATGGCAGTAACATACAATTTATTCATAGGGGGCGTGGTGTTGACTGCTTTGTAGGCAGAAACCCCTGCAGGAAAACTTCCAGACACCTCAGGTGGGAAGGAGTCCCCTGAAGGGTAAATAGGGCAAGGGGGACCAAGGTGCTTGGGCCTAATAAACCTCCATGCCTAGGCTACAAATTGAGAGTCTATGTTGGGCCAATTTCCTGGGATATGCAAAGCCTTTTAACACTAAATGGCTAAAAATTGCATATTTGAGCTAATCATAACACAATTGAATGTGTAAGAATTCGAGTTTGGCTGTGCCGCAAAGATTTCAAAATAACTATTTCTTCATAGGTATTTTCTCAAGAGGCTTTTCTGTGAAAGGGATAGCTAGGCAAACCAGCTTAGAGAGTTTTAAAGTTACTGTGTCTGAAATGACTCATCAGTATTACCAACAATGCTACACTCCTCCCACAATTGCATTTGTCCCTGTCCCTATGTTGGATAAGAGCTTTCCATTGTGGAGGGATTCTTTCCAGGGGAA
The DNA here is from genome assembly GCA_029593785.1 of Cabassous unicinctus. Taxonomy (NCBI): domain Eukaryota; kingdom Metazoa; phylum Chordata; class Mammalia; order Cingulata; family Chlamyphoridae; genus Cabassous; species Cabassous unicinctus. Next base: position 23,857 of record JAQZBX010016118.1, on the reverse strand, counting down.
GACTCCTCCTAGGGATGCATCCCCAAGGGCTGGTGCACAGGATGACAATCATCCTAAGAGTTAAACACACCATTTGGAAGGCCTTTCATTCCTTGGTAGGTAAGTATTTGTTTATTAAGAGACAATTCTAGGCCAAGTAATGCCATTTATAATGGCTTCCCAATTTTTTTTCTAAAGCCAACTGAATTCTTTAAAGTAAACTCTCTCAGGGACTCCTAAATCAGGAAAAAGTCCCACCTAGGTCTCTTGTGACACTTTCTGCCCTGGTCTCCAGGCCACACCCCTACCTCCTACCTCAGACAGTTTCCTAAATAAGGCTGGCTGTAGGCCCTGGGGTCAGTGAGGGTCAAACTGTGGACCTATTTACTTATAGAAACATTCACACCAACATTGATGTCTACCTTTTTATATATGTCTATACATATTAAAGGTCCACAACATAACTTCTGTATCACTCTATTGTCAGCTGCTCTGACACAATTGTACATGCTTTTATTTTCATGGAAATATGACCACTTATGACAACTCCTTTCCCACTCCTCCTTTCATTTTTATTCCCTACTCCACCCATCCCTCCCTGAGCTCAGGGCAAATGCTATTTTGGTCAGCAGAATCCTGCTCATTCTGTGTCTTTCCCCACCAGCCCTCCCGAGTGGTCTCCTTCTCTGAGTCCCCTGTGGACGGCTGATAGCACTCCATGTCCTCTATGGGGTCCTTGTTCCTCACAGACTCCACAGATACACAGTCCTCCCTTTCACAGCTCTGATCCTTTGGGTAGATGATGCAGATTAATGCCATGTGGTGGCCATAGGGTCATGTTGGGCCTAGATATCCCTGTTAGTCCTGATGAGGATAAGAATGGAGGTAGAAACTATTTTCAGTTGCTTTTAGCTCTTGGTAGATATTTTATTTAGAGGATTTATTTGAATGGAAAAGCCAGTTAGGAGAGTTTGGTATATAAAGGAAATAACAAACTGATGTTATTTGTATTCATGGAAGTAATAAAATAATGAAGAATTTCTGTGACTGGGACAGCCAGGTAAGTGTCTTTGAATTGTTTTGTTTTGTTTTGTTTTTTGAGGTTCCAGGGCCAGGGGTTGAACCTGGGACCTCATATGTGGGAAGCTGGTGCTCAAACACTGAGTCACATCAGCTACCCTGAGTTGGTTTTCTCATATGTTTGATTGTTGTTTCTTTTTTGTTGTTTTTTCATGAGGCACCAGGAACCAAACCTGGGACCTCTCTTGTGGGAAGCTGGTACTCAACCACTTGGGCTACAGCCACTCCCTTGAATTGCTTTTACTTAACAATAACTTCCAGGTTATTTAAATTGCTCATAGTAATAAAAAGGATAATAAAAGAGCAATAAAATGCCTTAATCTGTTAATATCTTATTTTTGCCCAGCCATTTTAGGGTTTCAAAAAGGGCTCCAGAGTCAAAACTGTTTTGAAATAATTTTTAAAAAGATTTACTTATTTATTTCTTCCCCCTCATTGTTTTGTGCTCACTGTCTGTTTTCTGTATGTTCTTCTGTGTCTGCTTGTCTTCTCTTTAGGCAGCACTGGGAACCAATCCTGGGACCTTCCAGAGTGGGAGAGAGGTGCTCAATCTCTTGCACCACCTCAGCTCCCTGGTCTGCTGCATCTCTTATTGTCTCTCCTCTGTGTCTCTTTTTGTTGTGTCATCTTGCTGCTCCAGCTCTCTTCATGGACCAGCATTCCACGTGGGCAAGCACTCTGTATGGGCCAGCTCTCTGCTCAGGCCAGCTCACCACTTGGGCCAGTTTGCCTTTCACCAGAAGGCCCCAGGAATCAAACACTTGACCTGCTTGCTATATGGTAGATGGGAGCCCAATTGCTTAAGCCACATCCATTTCCCTTGAAATAATTTTTAAACAAAGAAATCCTTGTGAATAAACTATGATTTTACTTTTCATAATAACCATTCCCAAAGATGATCATGAATTTAATTCTAGGCATATTTTGTATCTCCTGGCTTATTGAAGGATATATTAGGCCAGAGACAGTAAATCAACCAATGCCCTCTTCAGGCTCCCTTCCATTTCTACATATGTCCAATATGGGGGAGTCCTAGGCCCTCATTTACATATTAGGACATTGAGGCCCTGAGAGGGGGAAGAGGCATGCCAAGGCCCCAAAAATTTGAATGTCAAGGAAGGACCAGCGTGGGCTCTCTGCTCTCTCTTGCTCTCAGGACTCCTACTCAGGCTGAGCTTCTGTGCTTTGCCTGGGTGAATGGGATGGGTTCCTTCCCCCTGCAGCTCTGTGTAGTGGTCTGGAGATGTAGCCTACAGAGCAGAGTGGGGTGCAGTGGGGAATGGGGTGACCCTCAACCTCTGTGGTCCAGATCTGGACCAGTGTCCTTTACTCTTGAACGCTGACAACAGTCTCATCAGCCCTGGCCCCCTTCTCAATGACTGGTGGCCTTGGTCAGCCCCAAGGAGGAGCAGCAGATTTCCTTTTTGCTGTGCAACCAGAAAATGACTCCAAATCAGAGAACAAAGTCTGAGGAACTTGGATGAGAATAGTCAACTCTGACCTGGCCTGAGGTCCTGTCTCCAGAATCAGGTGAGAGAATCCAAGTGGGAGGATGTGCCCTGCAGAGTGAGATGTGATGTGGAGGAAAAGGGCATGCACACCCTTCCCTGCTTTTCAAATATTTGAATAAACTAATTAAACTGATTCACTTGTGACAAGTACTTGAAATCATTATGTAAATTGTGAGATATGATAAAATTCTGTGAGCAAAAAGATGATAAATCTCATCAACTAGCAGTGAAATGTTCTTCACTCTTTCCACTTTCCTGGTCTCCTCATCCCTGTATAAAGGTCCTTTTGCACAGACCCATCCCTCCTTTCACTAACCCTCTTACCACCTTCTCTTCCTTCCCATATTAATTTATTTTCTTCTGAAATTGACAGAGGCATATTATAAAGAAGTCAATCAAGAAAACACAAAAAATGAAAAAAGCCCATCCAAAATTCCACAAAATGGAAATTATCCATCAACAGCATCAATCAGAAGAACCTCCTACTTGCTGTCTTCCTACTCTTATATGGAGATGGAAGAATAGAAAGGTGACAGAGTGGTATTTGTTTGGAAAGGTAAAGATAGACAGATTTAGCAATAGCCAGCTGCTGAGTTTGACATATATATTTGCATAAAAATACAGTGGTGAGATATATTTTACTTTGCAATTAAACATAAATTTCATGTCTCCTGGACCTCCCAGAAGATAAAGAGTAGATGTTATTTTCTGTGCTGGCATTGCTTTGCAAGACTGGAGGCCAGCCTAACCTTCCCCCAAGTCTTGTGTGACTTTGTTTCTGTCATGGGAGCTTGAACAAGTATTTCTTTCTCTGTGAAGCTGAGACACGTGCCCAGGGAAAGCTGGGACATCCAACACCCTCCCCCCTGGCTTAAATTTCTAAGGAATACTATAGGCCTTGTGAAGACACAGCTCTTTCCTTTCAAGGAAAATTTCTATGCTTCATCTGTGAAACAAGTTATCCTTTTCAATTATAGGTACTCTACTTTAGAGACATCTGACTGTACTTAAGTCAAGTGAATTTGTCCTGTTGCCAAATATCTTTTCTTTTATTGCTTTAATTTGTTTTGCTCTATCTTTTATCTGTATTACTGTGCTTTTCCCCAAAATTTTCTCCACACTGCCAATTTGACTTCCAGCTATGTCTATTATGCTATACATTTATGTGTTAGTTTTGTAGTAGTCATGTATCAGTTGTCATATTTAATCACCATTTCTATGTCATTCAGTTGTTCTATATGTGGGTCCTGAGATCCTTCACACAGAGTTACACTTAAAAAATGAATCCTTTCTGACACTGAGGTATTTGGGGATGGGAGGCATTTGGGGAAGGGCTTTGCTTCCATGTGAGCAACTTCATTGGAGGTCTCAGGCTCTTCTCACTCTCTTGGAGAACATGTGTGAGTTTCACATGATGATTCCCCATTTGGGTACATTTTTACTTGTCATTCTCAGCCCTCTATGGAAACTTAGTCTTTTTTCATCCTGGGAAAGCCTTGGGTATTGACCCTTTAGGTCCACCTCATCACCTTTTCCTCTCTCCTCTTCTCCAACAACTCTGATCACATGTATTTGGGAGATTAATGTCATATTGTATATATGATTCAAACCACTGAAAAGTTTAGAGAATAATAAAAAACACATTAGGATCCTGTGGCAATTTGAAGCTGTATGTACCCCAGAGTTCTGAAAGCTGCAAGAAAAAAGTTCTTAAAGTTAATCCATTCCTTTGGGTGTGAACCCATTGTAAGTAGGTAAGTCTTTTTGATGAGGCTACTTCAGTTAAGGTATGACTCTTTTCAATCAGGCTGGTTCTTAATCCTATTACTGGAGTTCTCTATAAAGAAAATGGAGAGAGAGAGAGAGAGAGAGAGAGAGAGAGAGAGAGAGAGAGAGAGAGAGAGAGAG
>JAQZBX010016118.1:0-19279 GCA_029593785.1 Cabassous unicinctus | reverse complement strand
ACCTTGATGATGCCTTTATTTGGACATCTTCCTGGCCTCAGACTGTCAGCTAATAAATTCCCATTGTTTAAGCCAACCCATTTCATGGTATCTGCTTTAAGCGGCCTAGGAAACTAAAGCAGATCAAATCCTTCATATAAAAATATCATATTTTTAAAATTTGGTTCAACTATTTTTAGAGAAATGAATTTCTATGGATCCCCTGGGAGATCCAATTCCCTTCCCTCAAACAGGTGATTTAGATAGCTCTGGGTGATTACTAATCCTGCACTGTAGGAGCAGCTGACTCTTGGAGCTCCTTACTCTGCCACCATTTTGTCCTTCCTCTCCATATCTATTAATTTTTGATAACCTATTGGTTGTGAAACAGAACCTTGTACTTATTTTGATTTTCCTTTTTAGCCGTGAGAATGGGTGTCTGCTCTGGCTTGTTGGCCATTCATTTTGTTACATTTTGTTGGTGGCTTTGTTTTGTTTTTCAGATACCTTTTTTTTAAGGATTTACCGGGGATTGAACACAGGACCTTGTACTTGTGAAGTGGGTGCTCAATCACTGAGCTACAGCTGCTCTCCATTCAGATTCTAATTTTTAATGCATTTACATTTATTAATCTTTGCCTGCATGATTTTTTAGAGGAGTGATGGAGGATGGGTTTACTAGTCAATGCCAACAACTTCAAATGCATAGTTCTGTTTGCCAGAATGGCCCAAGTGGCAGGGATACTCTCATCAGCCTGGACCTGCTGCAAAGACCCAGTCAAAACTGAAAGCCACCCAGTTACCTGGCAAAAGGGTTGAAGCAGTGTTGCTGAGTGTGGAAGTTGCTACCTCTCAAACTCAAAGAGGATTAATAGGTATTGTACTTGTTAATAGTGGGAGGCATGAAATGTGGTAATTTTTGCTCTGTTTAGGAGAGGATGTTTCAGTATAGCCCAACCACTACACCCAAAACAATTTCACTGATCATCACAGGATTTAACTCCCACTGTCTGTAACACCAAGACCTCCAAAGGTACTCACTACTTCTTGCTCATCTAGTCTAACATGATATCATTATCCTATAGGGAGCATTTTGATGAAATCCTTTCTCCAAGATTCCAAGAGCCATCCTAGCATTATGATAGTACCATTTCTTTGTCCTTGCCAGGGTTTACTCCTGTATCATGGAAGAAAGCTCTCTCATGAATAAATGCTTCCTTGTCCAACTGATGCCGCTTGATTATTCACACTCAGGATTCAGTCCCATATATACTCTTCTGTCTGTTGCTGATATATGTTGGCTAAGTTCTGCAGTTTCTTTGAGGAATAACTCCCTTTCTTCCCTTAGAAGACCCATCATATATGTTGTGACTCAAACCTAATTATTGGTTGTCAAAGAAGGGAAGGTGTTAAGATCCTGCGGGGAAGGGATGGTTTCTTGCAAGGCAAAATGTCTGCATTGAGATAACATTGGGGCAAATCTTCATGCCTGGGATTCAGTAATGTATTCTTAGATATGACACCAAAAGCACAAACAACGAAAATAACAATAGATTGTTTTGACTTCATCAAACTAAAAAACTTTTGTACATCAAAGGATATTGTCAAGAAAGTGAAAGTTACATTTCAGACTGAGAAATAATAGTTGCAAGCCATATTGGAAAAGAGCTTAATATCCAGAGTTTATAAAGAACTTTTACAATACAACAACCAAAAGAAAAACAACCCAATTAAAAAGTAGGCACATGACTTGAATAAATATTTTTCCAAAGAAGATATATAAATGGACAATTTATGAAAAGATGTTCAATATCATTGACCATTAGGGTAATGCAAACCAAAACCATGATGACATGGCACTTAACACCCACTAGGATGGATACAATTTAAGAAAATAAGAAAGTAAAATAATAAGTGTTCAAATGTTAGAGAAGATGTTGAGAAATTGGAACTCTAATGTATTATGAGAATATAAAATTGTGCATCACTGTGGATAGCAGCAATATGGCAGTTCCTCAAAAGAATTAAATAGAGAATTACCATATAATGCAGTCAATGCACTTCTAGGTATATACTCAAAGATAGGGAAAACAGGGTCTAAAACATATATTTGTATACCAATTTTCATAGTGGCACTACTCACAATAGTAAAAAGCTGGAAACAACCAAGTGTACATCAACAGATGAATGGATAAATGAAATAGATACATACACACAGTGGAAGATTTGACCATAAGCAAGAAAGAAGTTCTGAGACATCCTAAGCATGGAAGAACCTTAAAAACAGTATGCTCAATGAAATAAGCAAGACACTAAAGGGCAAATATTGTATGACGTTACTCATTAGAAATGACTAGGAATAGCAAATCCAGACAGAAAGTAGATTAAAGTTTATCAGAGGATGAGAGGAGGGGAAATACAGAGTATATGTTTGGTGTGTATGGAATGCGTGTAAATAAAATTAATAAAAATTTTGAATTAGAGAGTGTTAGGGTTAAGGTCAACATTCAGTTTAATGTTAGCACTTGGGTTAGAGTGTGATTAAATTTAGGATTAGGGATTGTGTTAGACTTGGGGTAAATCAGGTTTAGTGTTAAGTTTAGGGTGTCATTAGAGTTAGATTTAAAGATAGTATTAGGGTTTACTGTAGACATTTGGTTATGGGAATGGTGTGTTGGAGTTAAGGTTCAGTTTAGGGTTAGTATTAGCTTTGTTTATGGTTAGGATTATGATAAGGCTTTCAGTTAGTGTTATGTTTAGGCTAAAGTTTATGTTTTTGTTAGGGTTAGGGTTAGATTTAAGATTCTGCTTAAGGTTAGGCTTAGGTTTGGATTAGTTTTAGGTTTAGGGTTAGGATTAGAATTAGGAGGTGAGTTAGGGTTATACTTTGGTTTAGGCTTAATATTATGATTAGAGTAACGGTTAGGGTTAGGTGGGGTTGTATGTTAGGATAAGGGTTGAAGTTATGTTGGTGTTAGTGTTGGTGTTCATGATTAGGTTTAGGGTGAGAATTAGACTTATAATTAGAGTAAAGGTTTGGGTTAAGTTTAGCATTAAGATTATGCTTAGGGTTATGGGCAGTGTTAAGGTCAGAGTTTTGTATAACATTTGGGATTGGTTATGGTTTAGTTTACATTACAGTTAGGATTGGGGACAGTATATGGTTGGGGTTAAGTTTAAGTTTAAGGATATTATTGTTTGGTTAGAGTAGGGTTAAGTAAAAAATGAATTTAGCATTGGCTTCAAAGGAGAGGGCTGTTAACTTGTTTTTCCTTTCTTATGTTTTTATAATTTAAAAAATTTTAAACTTTTTAAAATTGAAGATTATCACTCATAATTCATAAACAATAAGTGTATAGTAAAAGTTGTGAACTTACAAAACAAACATGCATCTCATCATACAGGGCTCCCATACATTATCCCACCACCAACACCTTGCATTGTTGTGAAACAATTGTCACAAACTATGAAAGATTATCATCAAAACATTTTTAACTACAGCCATTATCTTTCATTTGGTTATATTTTCCACCAACCCACCTGGTTATTGACCCCCTGTATTAGTATTATATACTTGTTATCATTCATGAGAGAATGTTCTCATATTTGTTCATTTGTTCAGTTAACCACAGTCCATCTTCCACCACAGGATTCATTGTGTTATACATCCCTATGCTTTGTACAATCCACTCAAAGTGTACACTCATGGCTCTCGTATTCATCACAGAGTTGTGCTATCACCCCAGGCAATTTTAGACCATTTTCATTACTCCAAAAGGAAAAATCCCATACCCCTTTATACCTCTCTAATGTTGTCCCTTAGAATTGACATAATATCTTCTTTGCCATTGCTTCAAAAATTACAATATTATTGTTTACTATATTCATATGTTACATTGGTTGTAACTTTCCCATGTATCACCATATTCTTAAAACTTTGTAAAAGAGCATTCTTATATATTAACCACAATCTTCATCCACCACCAAAATCACTATGTTATATAGTCCCTACATTATTCTCTAGCTTCTTTTCCATTGAAACATTACATCCACAGACTATCCTTTTCAGCCACAATCACATTTATAATTCAGCAGTGCTAGTTATACTCACTGTAATGTATTACCATCAACTCTATTCATTTCCACACATTTACAATAAACCTTATTAAAAATTCTACATACATTAAGCATCAGCTACCCTTCTCAACCCACATTCTATTTCCCAGTAACTTATTATGGCAGTTTGGGACTATTTATGAATCCCAAAAAGATAAAGATTATGTTTGTAAACTAATCTATTCCTCTGGGTGTGCTAGCCATTGATTTTATTAAATTTAAAGGTTTTAAGCTTACTTAATAAAATCAATTTAAGGCTTTTGATTCAACCACATCATTAGGGCATGACTCAGGTGGAGTCTCTGCCCCCTTGGTGCACTGTTATAAATGGGCACTCACTCAAGAAGACATGAGAAGAGAGAGAGAGCTTTGTCATGTCTGATCCTGGGCCTCTGAGAAGAGAAGAGCCACTCACTTAATAGTTTGCAGCTGAAGAGAATAGAGCAGCTCAGCAGCTGAGAAGGCCCAGAAAGAAATGAGCCCTATGCCAGAGACTTTTATAGGAAGCCCTGAGAGACCAGACATCATCAGCGACCACCTTGCTTCAACACATGACAACTGACTTTGGTGAGAAAGCAACTTTGAGTTGGACTGTTTAGGGCCTGGTATCTGTAAACTTCTATCCCAAATAAACACCTTTTATAAAAGCCAACAGATTTCTGGTACTCTCCATCAGCACCCTTTTGGCAGACTAATACACCTATACTCTAGAGTTTACCTCCATAAATTTATTCATCATTTTACTTCATATTAGGGAGACTATCCAATATTTGTCCTTTCGTTTCTGACTTATTTCACTCAGCATAATGTCTTCAAGGTTCATCCATGTTGTCATATGCATCCCAATTTCATTTCTTCTTACAGCTGAATAATATTTCATTGCATATATATACCACATTTTAAAAATCCACTCATCAGCTGGTGGACACTTGGGTTGTTTCCATATTTTAGTAATTGTGAATAATGATGCTATGAACATCACTGTGCCAGTGTCAGTTCATGTCCTTGCTTTCAGTTCTTCTGAATATATTCCTAGTAAAGGGATTGCTGTATCATACAGCTGTTCTATATTTAGTTTCTTGAGGAAGAACCAAACTGTCCTCTACAAAAGCTGCACCATTCTACATTCCCACCTAGAATGAAGGAGTGTTCCTATTTCTCCACATCATATCCAGCACTTGTAGTTTTCTGTTTTTCAAATTATGACCATTCTATAAGGTGTGAAATGATATCTCAGCATAGTTTTGATCTGCATTTCCCCAATAGCTAATGATATTGAACTTTTTTCATGTGCTTTTTGACCATTTTTATTTCCTCTTTGGAGAATTTTCTAATTAGGTCTTTTGTCCATTTATTTTGGTTTTTATTTTTTATTTTTAATATATTTTTATTACAGAAGTCATGAACTTATAAAACAATCATGCACATGTGTGGAATTCCCATACGACATCCCTTCACCAACATACCACACCATTGTGGAACATTTGTTACAGACTATGAGATAATATCATCAGATATTACCAGTAACTATGGTCCATAGTATACGTTTGGCATATTTTTTCCATACGCCCCTATTATTAACAAAGTACATTTTTGGCATTGATGCAAGAATATTATAGTATTGCTGTTAACTATAGTCCACAGGTTACATTAATAGTATTTTTCCCATGTTTCTCCACATTCCTACCACCCTGCAATAGTGACATACATCCATTCTAGTTCACAGAAGGACAACCTTGCATTTGTACCATCAGCCACAATTCTCATCCACCTCTGGGTTCACTGTGTTATTCAGTCCCTAGATTATTCTCCAGCTTTCTTTCAATTGACTTTACATCCCTGGACTACCCTTTTTAGCCACATCTCATGTATAAACCAGCTGTTACTCACTATAGTGTGTTCCATCAACTCTATGCATTTCCACACTTTTACAGTCAAGTTAATTAAAACTTCTACATACATTAAGCATCAGTAGTTCTTACTCTAGGTTTTAACTCCATACATTTATTTTTCACATTTAGGTCATATTTGTGAAACTATGCAATATTTGTCCTTTTGTGCCTGGCTTATTTCACTTAGCATAATGCCTTCAAGATTCATCCATGTTTTCCTCTATGTCCCAATTTCATTTCTTCTTACTGCAGCATAGTATTCCATCATATGTATGTAACACATTTTGTTCATGCATTCATTGGTCAATGGACACTTGGGTTGTTTCCATCTTTTGGCAATTGTGAATAATACCACTATGAACAGCAGTGTGCAAATGTCTGTTTGTGTCACAGTTTCCAGTTCTTCTGGATATATTCTTGGCATAGGGATTGCTGGATCATATGGTAGTTCTATATTTAGCTTCCTGAGGAACTGCCAAACTGTGTTCCACAGAGACTGTACCATTTTATGTTCCCACTAACAGTGAAGGAGTGATCCTATTTCTCCACATCCTCTCCAGCACTTATTGTTTTTTTTTAAATAATTGCCATTCTATGTGTTATGAGATATCTCATTGCCATTTTGATTTGCATTTCCCTAGTAGCTAGTGATATTGAACATTTTTTCATGTGTTTTTGGCCATTTGTATTTCCTCTTTGGAGAAATGTCTATTTAAGTCTTTTGCTCATTTTTAAAAATTGGATTGCTTGCTCTTTTATTGTTGAGTTGTATGATTTCTTTATATAGAATGGAAACCAAACACTTATTGGATATGTGGTTTCCAAATATTTTATCCCATTGAGTGGACTACCTTTTCACCTCTTGACAAAGTCCTTTGATGCACGTAAGTGTTTAAATTTGAGGAGGTCCCATTTACCTATTTTTTCTTTTGTTGCTTATGCTTTGGGTAAAAGGTTTAAGAACCCACCACCTACCAGAAGAGCTTGAAGATGTTTCCCTACATTTTTTTCTACGAGTTTTATAGTTGTAGCTTTTATATTTAGGTCTTTGATCCATTTTGAGTTAATTTTTGTATAAGGTGTGAGATAAGGGTCCTCCTTTCTTTTGGGTATGTATACCAGTTCTCTCAGCACCATTTGCTGAATAGATTGTCTTTATTCTCCTGTGATCTTTCTTCCAGACTCAGGCTTAGAGCCTTTTTGTCCAATACCAGGGACTCTGCCAAGAGTGACTCATCCTTATACCTAGAAGAGAAGTATGAGAAACATGAAATGAAGCAGTGTGGGCTCTTGACAGGCAGCAGAGCACAGGGGCACAGGTCTCCCTTAGCTGTGGAGAATACAAACTTTTACAGGGCCTGGTGGTAAGGAGGAAGAGGTGGCAAATGTCTGAAGTGATCATTATTTCTTTGTGTACAATTCATTTCTTACTTAAAAAAATTAATTACCATTAAAAAGTTTTATTACATTTTTCTGAAAGTAAAGTAATTCAGCCATGGTCAAAAAGGAAAAATATGCTGGGGAAGATATTAGTTAGACTCTTTAGTTGAAGATGGTAGAAGGCATCCAGAATTGCTTTATGCAAAATAGGGAGTTCTGGTTGGGATATTGGGGGTCTACAGTAGTGAAGCACTGAAAGAGCCATGCTGCACTAAGACCTTGCATTTGAATCAGGCAATACCATGCCCAGAAAGGAGTCTGACTGTATCCCATCTGTGAATCAAAAAAGGCCCTGGTTGTCTGTGGGCAGTTTCCATCTTCTCAGGTTTCTCCTCTGGTGGGTTCATGGCTCCTGGTTTCTCTAGTCTAGATTCTTAAAATAAGGTTTAAATAGAGAAGCTTTTGAGTTGTATGTGGCCTCAACGGCCAGTATTTTGTAAACTACTTATCATGTTCTCCCATTTTTAAAAAAATGCTAATGTCAATTCAAAGAAATGATGACTAGTTTCTTAGAAAAGCACTTGCCAAAAAAGGCCAATGAACCACAGCTGAATTTTGTGTGTTAATAATGTACCCCACAACTTTTTTGAAAGCCTTTTATTAGCTCTAATAGTTTTTCTGTCAATTCTTTCGGAATTTCTACATATAGGATCTTGCCATCTGTTAATAGAGATAGCTTTACTTCTTCCTTTCAAATTTGGATGCCTTTTACTTCTTTTTCTTTTATAATTTCTCTTGCTAGAACTTCTTTTACAATGTTGAACAATGCTGGTGAAAGCAGACATTCCTGTCTTGTACCTAATATTAGGGGGGGAACTCAGTCTTTCAGCATTGACATCAATTAATATTGATTGATTTACTTATGTTGAACCATCAATAAATTTCTGGGAAAAATCTTCTTTGGTCATGGTGACTATTCCTTTTAATTATGCTATTGAATTCAGTTTGCCATGTCTTTTTGAGGAATTTTGCTTTTTTTTGTTCATAAGGGTCATTGGTCTCAAATTTTCTGATCCTATGCTATCTTTACCTGACTTTGGTAACAAGGTAAAGCTAGCCTCATAGAATAAGTTAGGGATTACTTTCTCCTCTTCACAGTTTTGGAAGAATTTGAGAAGAGTTGGTAATTCTTCTTTGAATGTTTGGTAGAATTCACCAGTGAAGCCATCTGGTCTTGGGCATTTGTTTTTGACTATTGAGTCAATCTGTTTACGACTTATAGGTCTGTTGAGATTTTCTATTTTTCTTGAGTCACTTCAAGGTATTTGTGTGTTTCTATAAATATGTCCATTTCACCTAGATTTTCTAATTTGTTGGCATACAACTATTTATAATGTTACTTTATAATCCTCTTTATTTCTGTAAGATCAATAGTAATGTCCCCAATTTGAATTTTGATTTTAGTTATTTGTGTCAGAGACTGAGAAGACCAAGCTTATTTTCCAGACAACCCTTCCTGAGCAAGTTACAATGGTTTCTAATAACTCATCTCCTTAGATTCTTCTCAATTCAGTTTTAAAATACTCCCACTATACACAGGAATGTTTCTTCAATGAGTTTCATAATCTATTAAATTCTTTCATTTATTAATTCATTTGACACAAAATGCCAAGTAACTACCATAGATGAGGCATTAGGGGAAATATTGGGGATATGTTGATTAGCAAATCAGTAATGGTGGCAAAAAAAATGTTTATTTTCTTTTTTCTAGATCAAGCTGCCAACCTTATTTCTCACATGCCACTACCTGCTCCCTCTCCTCTCCTGACCACCTTGAAATCAACCTTGCAGCTGTTAGATTGCAGACTAAAACAACTGAACCTGAAGGGGGAAAAGGGGAAAAAGACAACTTCAGATCCTAGCTATTCTAAATAACAAACTTGCCTTGACCTCTCCCTTCTTTCTCCCTCTCTCCCCTGCTACACAGAAGAGTATCTGGGTATTTGGGTATTTCCTTATATTTCTCCTCACTCCTAGTCCCTATAGATTCCAGGTACCCTAATTACTGCAAAGGAAAACATTCTAAATGAAATGGTGCTAATCACAACTTCAGAAAATCCCTCATCCTTCTCTGCGGAACCGAACCATCCTAAGTGCAACCTCAGTAAATCCCTCATCCATCCCAGTGATCAACCCCCTTTACTATCTTCCAGAGATTTTTCTCCAACCTTTTAATAGCTTGCTGTCTCTGTGTAAATGAAATTGAGTTCTACTCTCTCTCCCCTACTGTAGCAGCCCCTTGAAAAAAGTCGTCCTTGGTTGTTTAATACTGTCTGGTGCAATTTTTGTCTTTGACAGTCCATAATTGTTTGATTAATCAATCACACCAATAAACTTCTCATATTGTGATTAGATATATGAAGAATATTAAAACATACTATAAAAAAGAATAGAGGCAACTAGGGATACTAATTCAGGATTGGGGGATTAGGGAATGCCTTTCTGGGGAAGTGAGTGATGGTAGAAGTGTCAGAAGGAAATTTAGATATTTGTTTCATTTTTAGTGAAAAAAATAATAAGATTTGATTCACAAATGTGTGGATAGAGAGAGATGGAAGGTAATATAAATCTTTCCTTCAGACACTGTTGGAGTGTTTTCTCTCATATAGTTTTACAAGAACACCTCTATTAGTCTACAAATGGAATTACGTGTATAGGTGTTTGATGCTTAGATGCAGACACTTCCTTACCTGATAGAGAATCATAGGAATATTGACTACTTTTACCTCTGCTGCATTCAATGCCCTCTGTCTTCTTTCCTCATCCCCACACCTCTGGCTCAGGAGAAAGTTGTTAAGATCCTGTAAGGAATGGTGTGTGGTTTTTTTGCAAGGCAAAAATCATTGTATTATTTTCAAACCAAGGTGGGGGAGGAATGGGCCACTTCTGCTGGCCCAAAATGCTTAGAAGAAATCTGGAGTTTCAAGGATTTTTAAGAACATTGATGCATATGCACTTATCTACAGTCTTAGGATGTCATTCATTCCCAAATAAGGCCATTCCTTTGACAAGACCCACTTTTGGGATTGAGGATTCTGCTTTCATTGGTGTTGTGCTCCCTTCTAATTTAAGCTGTGAGCCTGATCTTCAGGTTGTCTGCTGTCTCCCTCCAGAGATGAGAGTCTCATTATTTACTGCTAAGGAGATCATCTGGCTTTTACACTCATCATTACGTTATTGATTAATTACAGTTGGTTTTTAATTGTCTTTTTAAAAAATGCATTGATAGTAACCAGCAACAGCCATCCAATTCCATTGTCCTTAAATAAGTACTTCCATGACCTTCTGAATTCCTGAAATATTGCACCCTGCTGTGTATCCTTGTCCAGTTCTCCAGGTGTTAAAGTTTTTTTTCACAATTACACTGCTACTGGGCCAGGGACTCTCAGTTCTGGACCTACCATTAGTGAGAAGGCCCTCATTTCCAACCAGTGACAGGTGACTCAGCTCTAAGATCTCATTTTAGAATCTCCTAAAATTATCCCACTTCTTTACCAACTTTGTAGGTCAAGTTCCTATGTCTTTTCATAAGTGTTGGCATAAGGGTGGCCAACTGAATAGAATTCTTCCCCTCTTATCAATTATATTTCATAGCAGGACTACTTTCAATCAAGATAATATTTAATGCTTCAATGATACCAAAAGCAGCACATTCCAGAGGTTAACTAATGAGTCACACCAAGAAGGTTGAAAAGCCATAAGGCTTGCTAGTTCAAGATCTCACCTATACTGATTTATACTTTATAAATTTAAATAATTTTATTTAAATTTATTTATTTACTTTATTTTATATTTTATAAATTTATAAATAATTTATAGCTATGCTTGATGTATATTGGGCAGATGAAGGACTGCTGCTTTAGCCCTGAGGATTGCAATGTGAAGCATAAGGGGTAAGTGCTTTCAAATGGAGAGGTTTTATAGATCCAGAATGAATCAAACCTAGCTATGCTGGTTACTCTCTCTGGAAATCCTGATCATCTCTTTATTTACACAGATTTTACCAGACTTAATACAATCCCCACTACTGCCTCAGCTTAACCAAGATCATCCCAGTCAACAATGATTCTCCCCTCTGGGAACTCCTGTAGAACACGCAGTCAGCATCATAGACTTGAGCACTTAATTCTTCACTAGTTGTTTCTTGAATGTTTACCTTATTCCTCAAATGTACTGATGAGCTAACTAAGGGAACAATAAAATTTTTTTTCTATTTCCCCCACAGTGTGGAGCATGATAGCCAAAACACTTAAATTGAAGGTTATTGGTTTAAAATGTTGATAATTCTCCAAAAACGGTGATGGTGACATATAGGTTTATTCTGCTACTCTTTCTATCTTTGCATATGATTGAAAATTCCCTTGATAGCAAGAATGCCAGATTTAGCACATATAACCTCTGGAATGACTTCCCAACTCTCATTGAAATCTCTTGAGATAGACTTTTGAAAAATAAAATACAAAATTCCTGTACACTCAGCCCAGGATCCTGGGATGCAACTTTTCCTTATGATACAATCATCCTTTGCTCTTAAGCATGAATCCTAGCCCATTTATTTCCTGTTCTCTTCATCTTTGCAAGTTCATCATCCTTTTCACTGGAACCCCTTTCAATGAATCGGATCATATGGGCAGGAAGGAGGAGTACTCTGTTTAGATGTAACAGCCTAGGTATTATCGCACCCTTGGCTTTCTATCCCACTACTTTTTCTTATTTCAGTATGTGCTCCAATGGATTGCAACCTGGTTAACACCTTGGGTTTTTCTTCAACTTCATGACATTAACAGTCAAAATTAGCTGACAAGACAGGATGAGTTGTAGATAAATTTTCTCCAATCACACAATTTTTGACCAGTTTCCATTATTCAGTTTTTCAAACCTTACTTCTTAAGCCACTTCATTCCCTTCCTTCAACGAACTTACTCCTTAACTAAAAAGCCTGCTATCAGGGACCTCAGGATTTTTTTCTGTACACTTCTTAAATTTGAGAAGTTGTGAGTTAACAAAACAATCATGCATACCATATGGGACTTCCATATGTCATCCCACCATCAACACCATACATTGTTGTAACACATTTCCTACAAATAATGAAAGAACATCATCACAATATTACTGCTATCTAGAGTTCATAGCTTATATTTGGTATATATTTCCAACAAACCATCCTATCATTAAATTGATCCTATCCTAGCACCATTCATTGAATACACTGCTCTGTCCTAACTGGGTGGGTTTGACGCACTTGTCAATAATCACTTGACTAGACGTGAGGGTCTGTTTCTGAATTCTCAATTTGATTCCATTGGTCAATATGTCTATCTTTATGCCAGTGCTATGCTGTTTTTAATACTATTGGTGTGCAATATGTTTTAAAGTTAGGAAGTGAGAGTCCTCCAACTTTGTTCTTCATTTTAAAAATATTTTTGGCTATTCAGGGTCCATTAACCTTACAAATAAATTTGGTAATTGGGTTTTCCATTTTTGCAAATATGCTGTTGGAATTATTATTGGAATCGTGTTGAATCTGTAAGTCAGTTTGGGTAGAATTGGCATCTTGATATTTAGTCTTCCAATATATGAATATGGAATGTTCTGCCATTTGTTTAGGTCTTTTTTGGTTTCTTTTAGCAATGTTTTGTAGTTTTCTTTATGTCCTTGGTTAATTTATTCCTAAATATTTGATTCTTTTTGTCGCTACTCTAAATGCAATTTTTTTTCTGACTTCCTCCTCAGATTGCTCAGTAGTGTATAGAAATGCTACTGAATTTTCTGTATTAATCGTGTTTCCTGCCACTTGCTGAAGTCATCTTAGTTCCAGTAGCTTTGTTGTGGAGTTTCTGGGGGATTTTCTAGATGTAGGATCATATCATCAATGAATAGTGAAAGTTTTATTTCTTCCTTTCCTATTTGGGTGACTTTTATTTCTTTTTCTTGCCTAATTGCTCTAGCTAGGACATCTAACACATATTGAATAACAGTTGTGATGGTGGATATTCCTGTCCTGCTCCTTATCTCAATGGGAAAGCTATCGGTCTTTCACCTACCATTGAATACATATTAGTTGTGGGTTTTCATCTATGCTCTTTATCAAGTTGAGAAAGTTTCCTTCTTTTCTGATCTTTCAGACAGTTTTTTATCAAGAAAGGATGTTGTATTTTGCCAAATTACTTTTCTACAGCAAGTGAGATGGTCATGTGATTTTTTCTTCTTTAATTTATTAATGTGGTTTATTACAGTAATTGATTTTCTTATGTTGAGCCATCCTTAGATACCAGGGTAAAACCCACTTGATCATGATGTATTTTTCTCTTAATACGTTTTTGGATTCGATTAGCAAGTATTTTGTTAGGAGTTTTGCACCTATATTCATTAGAGAAATTGGTCTGTAATTTTCTTTTTTCATAGTCTCTTTATCTGGCTTTGATATTAGGGTGATGGTCTCATAGAATGAGTTTGGCAGCATTCCTCCCTGTTCAACTTTTTGGAAGAGTTTGAGCAAGATTGGTATTAGATCTTCTTTTTGAATGATGGGTAGAATTCATCAGTGAAACCATCTGTTCCTGGGCTTTTCATTTTGGGGGAGTTTCTGATCACTGTTTCAATCTCTTGGCTTGTAATTGGTTTGTTGAGGTCTTCCATCTCTTCCACGGTCAGTATAGATTGTTTGTGTGTTTCTAGGAATTTTTCCATTTCTTCTATGTTGTCTAGTTTGTCACCATACAGTTGTTCATAGCATCCTCTTATGATCTCTTTTATTTCAGTGGGGTCAGTGGTAATGCGCCCTCCCATTTCTGATTTTATATTTAAAAGATTTATTTATTTACTTTATTTTTCATTATTTAGCACCCCCCAGATAGTTCTCTCATCTGTCTGCTCATTGTTTGATCACCTTCTCCAGGAGGCACCAGGAACTAAACCTGGGACCTCCCACATGAGAGGCGGGTGCCCAATGGCCTGAGCCTGATCCACTTCAAACAGGCTGCAGGTTCTGCTGACTTGTGGCATCTGCTCATTGTGGTGGGTGTGGTGTCTAGCTAGTTTGCAGCAGGGGCGACATCTAGCTCATTTTTTGGTGGGGACAGCATCTAGCTCATTGCGGCAGGGGTGGCATCTGCTCATCTTCTTTTAGGAGGCACCGGGAAGTGAACCCCAGACCTCCCATGTGGTGGGCAGGTGTTCAACTATTTGAGACATATTTGTTTCCCATGATTTTATTTATTTTCATCTTCTCTCTTTTCTCCATTTAGTCTAACTAAGCATTTGTTGATTTTGTTGCTCTTCTCAAAGAATTGACTTTTTGTTTTGTCAATTCTTTCTATTGTTTTTTCTCAATTCCAGTTACTTCTACTCTAATCTTACTCTTCTCTTCTCTTCTGGTACTGGGGCCAGGGATTGAACCTGGGGACCTCATAAGTGGGAAGCCAGTGCTCAACCATTGAGCCACCTCAACTCCCCAGAGTTGTTTTTTTTTTCATGTTTCCTTATTGTTTGTTTTTGTTTTTAGGAGGCACTGAGAACTGAACCTGGGACTTCCCATGTGGGAAGCAGGAACTCAACTGCTTGAGCCACATCCTCTCCCCTCTGCTCTAATCTTTATTATTTATTTCCTTCTACTTTCTTTGGGCTTAGTTTGCTTTACCTTTTCAAATTCCTCCTGGTGTGCATTTAGGTCTTCGATTGTAGCTGATTCTTCTTTTTTAATGTAAGCATTGAGGGCTATAAATCTCCCTCTCAGCACTGTCTTTGTTGTATCCTATAGGTTTTGATATGTTGTATTCTTCCGTTCATTCATTTTAATATATTTACTAATTTGTCTGGCAATTTCTTCCTTGATCCACTGATTATTTAACAGTGTATTGTTTAATTTCCATGTATTTGTGAATTTTCCCGTTTCCACCTGTTATTGATTTCCAGCTTCATTCCATTATGATCTGAAATGGTGCTTTGTATAATTTCAATCTTTTTAAAATTTATTGAGACCTGTCTTGTGATCCAACATATGGTCTACCTGGAGAAGGATCCATGAGAACTTGAGAAGAATGCATATCCTGCTATTTTGGTGTGTAATGTTCTATAAATGCCTGTTATGTCTATTTCATTTATCATTTTATTCATGCTTTCTGTTTCCTTATTTCTTCTCTGTCCAGATGTTCTATCCAATTCTGAGAGTGGTGTATTGAAGTTTCCAACTATTATTGTAGAGATATCTATTCTCCCTTTAGTTTTACCAGTGTGTGCCTCATATATTTTGGGTCATCCTGGTTATTTGTATATACATATATGATTGCTATTTCTTCCTGGTGAATTGCCCCTTTAATTAATACATAATGACCTTCTTCATCTCTTATAACAGTTTTACATTTAAAATCTATTTTGTCTGATATTAGTATTGCCACTCCAGATCTTTTTGGTTACAAATCGCCTGAAATATCTTTTTTCAACCTTTCACTTTCAGCCTGATTGTGTCCTTGCATCTAAGTTGATTCTCTAGTAGACAGCATATAGATGTCTCATATTTTTATTTATTCTCTCAGTCTATGTCTTTTGATAGGATAATTCAATCCATTAATATTCAATGTTATTACTGTAAAGGCATTATTTATTTCATCTATTTTATCCTTTGGCTTTAAATTGCCATATATTACTATTCTCTGTCCTTTTACCCTTTAAGTTACCCTTACTAATAATCTTTATTTCTATACTCTTCTCCATGTCTCTTGCCCCTGTTTTTTCCATTCAGTCTGTAGTAGTCCTTTTAGTATCTCTTGTAAATCTAGTCTTTTTGTAACATACTGTCTCAATATTTGTTTGTCTGTTAAGACTTTAAACTAATTCTGATTTTTGAAGGACAGTTTTTCTGGACAAAGAAATCTTGGCTGGTAGTTTTTCTCTTTCATTACCTTAACTAGATCATACCCTTGCCTTTTTACCTCCATGGTTTCTGATGAGAGATCAGCACTTAACCATATTGAGCTTTGCTTGTATGTGATACATTGTCTTTTCTCTTGCTGCTTTCAGAATCCTCTCTTTATAGATGGCATTAGGTATTTTGAATAGTGGGTATCTCTGAGTAGGTCTATTCAGATGTATTCTGTTTGGGGTGCATTGTTCTTCTTGAATATTGTTATTTATGTCTTTCATGATGGTTGTGAAACTTTCAGTTATTATTACCTCAAATATTCTTTCTGTCCCTTTTCCATTCTCTTCTCATTCTGAGGCACCTATAACACATTTGTGCATTTTGCACTGTCATTATATTCCTGGGAACCTGTTCAATTTTTCCATTCTTTTCTTTTTCAGTTCCCTGTCTTTTCAAGTTCAGGTGCTCTATCTTCTTATTCACTAACTCTGTCCTCAGCCAATTCAAATCTCTTGTTATATGCGTCTTATGTATTTTTAATCTCATCCATTGTGTCTTTCATTTCTATAAACGCTGTAACTTTTCTTTGCAGGATTTCCACTTGTGCTGTGCTCACCAGGGTGTTTAGAATATCTTTTAACTGATTAGCCATATTTTCCTTTAATTTCTTGAATTGATTTAGAAGGTTTGTGTGACCATCAATAATTAGCTTTCTTAAACTCTTAAATTAGCATCTCATCAGGATTTTTGATTTGTTCCTTTGGCTGGGCTATATCTTCCTGATTCTTCATATCACTTGTAATTTTTGCTGATGTCTAGGCATCTGATCACGTTGGTTTATTTACTCTGATGGTCAATCTCTCTCCTGCCTAGTAGTTTTATTTCATGGCTCTTCTTTGATTTTGGTTCGATTTATTATAAATCCTTGAAGTTGCCAAGCTTAAGTTATCAAAACAAGGGCAGGGATGAAGTAACAGGGCCTAGACCAGATTCAAGGGGTCTGGGACCCCAAAAAGCTTTTTTCACTTTGTGCAGGTTGCCATCCTGCTAGGAGACAGTGCTCTTCAGAGAATCTTTCCATGGAAAGCAATGCTAGTATAAAGTCACATCAAAATCAGTTATTGGCATGCAGTTTGTCTTGGGGAAAAGTTCACCTCTGGCTGTAGCCCTGTGAAACTTATAAAACAAGTTATCTGCTTCCAATATACAAAGGAGGAACAGACATAGGATAAACATTTGCATTATCATAAAGAGAAAATGGGAGGAAAACAGGTATCATGGTTCCCAAACAGTTTCAAAAGCCTGCAGGGCATACTCCATTAGATTTCAAAGTCTGAGAGTCATCTATAGAATGATGTCTTCTTCTCCTCAGGGCCTCATGTGGCCCACCCCTTCCATGGTCTTGCCCAATGACTGCATTCTCATTTACACACTATCCTCTGGGGGCTTGTTTTCTAGAAGTTTGGAACTTCCCAAGCCATCAATTTCTCATTTCTTTGTGCCCAGTAGTTCAGTTCTTAGTTTATCTCTTTCCTCTCACATTTTACTATAAGCTATAAGGAGAAGCCAGTCTGCATTTTCCACATTTAATCTGGAAATCTCCTCAGCTAAATGTCAGCTAAATATGCCTTCTGGCTAACATCAGGAGTCAATTTTGCCAAGTTTTCTGCAACTTCAAAACAAGATTTGGGGAAGCAGATGTAGCTCAAGTGGTTGAGTGCCTGCTTCCTAAGTACAAGGTCCTGGG
Organism: Cabassous unicinctus; assembly: GCA_029593785.1. NCBI lineage: Eukaryota > Metazoa > Chordata > Mammalia > Cingulata > Chlamyphoridae > Cabassous > Cabassous unicinctus. The sequence goes on along the minus strand of JAQZBX010016118.1, from coordinate 1,242 downwards.
TTTGATCCCCAGTACCTCCTAAAAACAAACAAATGAATGAAAAATCCAGCTCTCATGAGGAGCATATGTAGCTCAGTGGCTGAGTGCTGCTTCCCATGTAAAATGTCCTGGGTTCAATCCCCAGTATCTCTTAAAATAAATAAATAAAATAAGATTTGATCTCTTCAAGTTTCCAATAATAGCTTCATCATTTCCACTAAGGCCTTATCATCTTTATTATTATTTTTTAAATAAAATTTTATTGTAGTATATCATTTATACATGAACATACATAAAAATAAGTGTCTAGTAAAAGTTGTAAACTTATAACCTAAAACTTATAAAAACAAACATGCATATCATCATACAGAGCTCCTATACCATCCCACCACCAGCACCTTGCCTTGTGAAATATTTCTTAAAAATTATGAAGGTGAATCATCAAAATATTAAAACTAAATATAGCCCATATCTTACACTTGGTGTATTTTCCATCCATGTCCCTCAAAAGAGTTGGGAAATTTTCAGCCTTTATTTCCTTCTGCCCCCTTTCCCTTCTCTTCTCCCTCTGGAATGCCTATAATGCATATGTTTGTTCATTTCATGTTGTCATTCAAATCCCTAAGTCCCTGCTGGAATTTTTATATCTTTTTATCTATCTGTTCTACTATCTGTTTGATTTTAGATGTACTGTCTTCCACATCAATTATTCTTCCCTCTGCCTGTTCAAATCTGCTATTATGTGCTTTGAGTAAATATTTTATTTCTTGTGTTGTGCCATTCATCACCATCATATCAGTTATCTTTTATGTTATTTTTTTTTACAATTTCTTCTGTATGTCCCACCAGTGTCTTCTTAATATCCTTAATATCTTCTTTTACTTCATTACATTGATTCATTTTTTTTTAAATTTTTTTAAATTTGTAAAATGATATATAAATACATATGCATATATGTGCATTTGTTTACATAAATGTTATTTGTTATATATATATATACATTTTATAAAGGTGCCTAGATTACCCAAATATTACTCAGAAACTACAGGGATTCCCATGCTCCCCACCACCCACACCCCCCAAAACACCCCACACAACCATTCCCCATCTGTGTGGTACTACACCCGCAATAGATATACACATCCTGGGGCCTTGCCACCGAGCATAGACCACAGTTCACATCATAGACCACACTCTTTCCCATCCAGTTCTGCATGGTATATTCTGATGGAAAGTGGCCTACATTCGTCACTGCTTCGCCAC
>JAQZBX010016117.1:10542-36922 GCA_029593785.1 Cabassous unicinctus | reverse complement strand
AAAAAATTCAATACCTTCTACTACATTGATATATTTACCAAAAAAGAGTTACATTTCATATTACCTAAATACCTTTCTCTCCTCCACTCTTAACCATTCTCCCTCCTCACCTATTGACAATTCTTTTCTTCTTTATCCAGAAACTTCAGTATAAGATGATAGTCAAATTACTCAATATGGGCTTTTTCAGAAAGGAAATCTTATTAAGGGGGTGGGGGGAAGCCATAAGAGGTACAATATAGCAAGACTTATGAATGCAACCCCTTTGAAATTATTTATGGAACACTAATGCTAGGCCTGCTATTACTACAAGATTTACGGAACAAAAGAATCTTGTATTCCTGCAGTGTTTTTCACTTTTCAAAGACTTTTCGTAAGTACAATTTCATTGGAATTCACCACTACACTCCAGGGCAGGTTTGGAAATGCCCCTCTCTAAAAGAGGAGAAAAACTTGAATAATTTGCCCTACTGTCATCTGACTAGTACTATGATTAGGATTAGTGTTAGGATTAGAACTCAGGTCTTCTTATTCCTAAACCTGTGTGCCATGCCTTCCCTCCACACCCTCCAGATACTCTGTTTCACGGAATGCCAGTGGGTATGCCATGAATAAGAGTCATGTGTTCAAACATGGACTAAAAAAAATTAAACTGTCTCAGAGCTTTTAACATGCACCGTAAATCTCAAGAAAGGGACAGAAAATAGAAAAGGCACCAGACAGGTACTGAGCATGGCAGGCCTGGGGAGGACTGGCGGCCTGTAAGGTGTGACCCCATTGAGCTAGAGAGACACTCTACCCAATATTTCTGACATTTTGCGATACCAGGTGAAACTGACACAGAGAAATGTACCAGAAGCCTCAAAGCATCTGTTATTGTGATAACAGGTCAATGTCTTCTGCAGTCACAATAAAGCCCTAGAGGGCCACTGGATCTTAAGCCAGGAGGTAAAGATTATTCTCAATAGTGTAGATATTGTCTTCTGCTTGGACACAGTCTTGGCTGCATTTTGTCAAGCTCCAATTTGAGGGCCATTCAATGAAACCATACTTAATAGCTGCAGCTTATTTCTCAGGTATAAATTAAATCCTTTTTGATAATCATGACAAACAAAAGACTGAGAGGCACTGTGGCAAAAATACCAGTGCCAATGTAGATTCCCTTAGCAGTGGTCATCCATGGCTCTTGTGCCAGGGACAATCCAGTTTGATTGCTATGCCAAAGGCCATCTGAAGACTGTGTCACAGCACCATTCACATCTGTTGGGCCACAGTGGCATGGTAAGCTGGTGGGTTGTGCCCTTCTTGTTTCCTGGGATATCTTAAACTGGGTTATTGTTAGTTGTTTTAGAAAAGGTGAAGTAGCTACTGTTAGGAGAGTTTTCATGCTTCTCATTTACAGTTTTTCCTTCCCTCCTATGGTCTGTTTGTCACTAACCCTTCCTCTAAAGGTTTTTCTGGATAAAGACCAATTTTGACAATTTTGAAGAATATTGGCCTGTTGTTTCCCAGAATTTCCCTCAATTTGGGTTTGTCTGATGTTATCTCATTATTAAATTCAGTTTATGCATTTTTGGCAAGAATACTACAGAACTGATATTGTACCTTTCTAAGTATATAATATCAGAATACACATGATGTCAATGTATCTCATTACTGATCATGTTAACTTTGATAATTTTGTTAAGAGGATGTCTGGCAAGTTTCTCCACTATAAAGTTACTATTTATTATTTTCCTTTTAAAATTAATAAGTACTTTTGAGGAGCTACTTTGAGACTACTCAAATACTTTTGTCTACTAATTTTAGCATTCATTGGTTCTTGCCTGTAATAATTATTGCATTATTAAATGGTGATTTTTCTATTTCCAGCATTTCTTCTACATTTATTAATCAGAACTCTACTGTAAGAAGACATCTCCCTTCTCCCTATTTTACTTTAACAGTATGAGATCATGGTTATTTATTTTATACTGTGGATTATAATCCTACTATAATTTTTTTGCTCAGATTGTTTTAGATTTGGCCAATGATAGCTCCTTCAAGTTGATTCCTATACCCTCTTGACATGTCCCAATCATTTCTTGACAACATCCTTAATTTCTTGCATAATTTAATGGTCTAGGCTCATCTTGTGCTTTCTCAGCCTTACCCCTGAAACTGGTCATTTCTCTGAGGAGCCTGAGTTCCTTTTTTTTTTTTTTTTTTTTTTTTTTTAATTCATTCAATCAATATTTATTGAGTGCCTACTATGTATCAGGTACTATTCCAGGTTCTGGGAATACATCATTGAAAGAAATAGATAAAAATCCCTGCCATTTCATCAGCAGGTGAATACATAAACAAAATGTGGTATAAACACACAAGGAATATTATTCAGCTGTAAAAAGGAATGAAGTTCTGAGAAATGCTACAATTGCTTTTATTGGAAATGCTTTTTTTTAGAGAAAAGTATTTAGAAACCAAGATCTGGGCACTGGGTATGATCATGGCTACTGGGTTTTCATTGCCTCTAGATTCTTTCAGTGGATAGAACTAGGTCATATATGTATGTGTACTAGCCCATACATACATATACACCTAATTCTATTTCTACATACCTCTGTGTATATTTTTAAACCCATGAGTTCATACTGATACTTCCATTTCTACTCAACCACAGGGGTCATTCTAGCCTTCCCTCTCTTCTTATTTGTAATTTCTTTCTCTGACAGTGAAAGATTTGGCTTTCATTATCCACAATGTATTTACTTATTTGCTCTAGAATATACATAAAATCATTTCAAAATTGCTAACCCACACCCCTGTGGAAAAATAAGTTATTAAGTAGAGAACAATATTTGTGGACAGTTTTTTTAGTCTTTAGCCTTACAGCGTATAGTCAGAATTTGCTTTCCAAAGTTGCTTAGATTAATTCTTTCTTTCCCTACCTCATTCAGTGTGGTTATGTTATTCATATGTAATTAATTCATTTGTTACTGTTTGTATTCCATTTTGAGTTTCCTGTACATCCTGTCCTGGATGATTTTTTGAGTATGTGAAACATGAGCATGGTTCTAAAAGTCAGATTTATACAAAAAGGCATATTCAGGGAGGTGTCACGCCCCCTCATCGCTGCTCCTGCTTTCCATTCTCCTGTTCTTTTCCAACTTGTTCCCACCCACCTCCTGTATGTAAACAAGCTCATTAGCTTCTGGCTTATGCTTCCTGTGTTTCTTTTTTCATAAATGTGTATTTTCTTATTTCCCTATCTTACGTACTCATTTACATTTTGCTTTTTTTCCACTTAACAATATATCCAAGGAAATCATTCCGTATCAGTTCATACAAGATTATAATTTATTTTCAAATCTTCTGTTTTGGGGATAAAAATTTCTTCAGATGGATGGAGGAAAACCACAGGACAGCTTGCTCAAATTATGGAATATTAGAACTAATATTTCCCAGAGGAAATTGTCTCTAAAAACAGCAGTGGCTCAGATAAGCATACCCAAGCCTGGCAGGATTTCTCTTTTTATTGCACAAGGTAGCTCCACACTCATCTACAATAAAGCATTTCACTCAGACACTGATACCAAACTATAGCTCACGTAGAAGATTTTAAATTATTTGATCATTTCTGGTATCTCCCTTGTGAGCCTGTATTTTAACTATCAGCTAATTTAATAAATTATTAATGAATATTTACTGAACACCTTCTGGATGCCAGTAACTGTGGGCGGAGGCACTCTGTGGTTAAGAAGATAAAGACAGCAAAACAGAACTAAGAATGCACAGCTGTAAAGCAAGGCTATATATCAGAAAAGTAGCATAAAAGGTGTCCTGGAAATTCAGAGGGAGAGAGTCCTGCGTAAAGGGATGGTTAGAGACACCAGCACATTTGTGCTTGTTATTTATATTACTGAATCAGTGTTTTCCAATTTTTCTAGTAATGAAGTAGAATAAGCCTGAGAAATAGCTAAAAGGAGAAAGCATTCACAAGTGGTGGATGATTCTAAACAACTCTACTCCAACAACTCGCTGCACTCTGATTCTGCTTTTGATGGTATATATTTAATCATCACTGGAAAACAATGAAAAAACCACAAGAACCAATAGGCTAGAAAGAAAAAAAAAAACAAAAACAAAAGAAACATTACTAAGCTAGAAAGCAAAAGAGGACAACTAACTAAACTTCACATAGCTTTTTGCATGGTCTGATGATTATTAACATAGATAGCATAGTATTAACAGAGGCATTTATTTTGAATCCTTTTACTCACATCAGTCTTATCTCTTAAAAATTCTCTTTCTTAGCTGTAGACCAGTGCTTCCCAATCTTTTTTCATTATCAATACCTCCCCACCAAGTGCTATTTTAGACATTTTTTTTTCATAACCTTCCACTCATAAAATTGTAATACCAAGCTATAATTTGTATGTACCGTATGTATATCTGTGCTTTAGATATAAAAAAGTAAGATTTTTTTTTTGCCCACCAAGAACTAATTTTCACCCTCTTCAGGGTGTTATTGCCCCTGTGGGGAATGCTTGCTCTAGACATTCTCCATGATGCCATTTTCTGTATAAAAGTCTTCCATTTCCAAAGTGAAAATGAATGACATGAGAAATAATCAATTGAGTGCAAAACTACTGAGCAAGAAAGAAGAGAAAAAGTAGAAGAGAAGAAAATCACTCACCACTGAAAAAAAGTATAAATGGAGGCTAAATGAAAACAGATCTTGTGCATTAATAAGACTCCACAGCAGTTGAAAATGGCTATACAGTAAAAAAGTTAGCTGTCTTTGACAATGCTAAACCTCATGCCCAACCATTAAAGACAACTATCTTCACTGATGATAAAACTGCAGTTGTATTTCCCAAGGGCAGTAAATCACCAAATGTTCTGGCTCTCTATCATATTTAGCTATATCACTCATGGCCTTACTATCAGAGAAAAGTTAGCAAACAAGCAAATTAAGTCACCTTTTTCATATTATGCACAGAAAAGGCACGTTTTATTAGAGCTTGTAGAATTAGACCTAAAGATAATAATCTAAGAATGAATGACTCACTTTTCAAGAGAAGGCATGTGGTTTTTTGTGTGTGTGTGTGTGTTTTTTAATGCAATGGCAAAATTAGGAGATTCCCCTTGGCATTAGCCATGCTGAGTGTACTGAAGAAGTTATGAGGAATACAGGGAGGGCATTTCCCAAGGAAGCTGGAGAAACAATAGTGGGTCTTTCCCTCCCTGATGCCCCACTCTCCCTAGAAACAAACTCAGGCAAGGAACTGGCATGATATGCTTTTGTGAAATTAAAATAAGGGTATTTTCTTTCTTTTTTTTTTCTTTCTGAAAGTTCTTATTTTAATTATATGGTTAATAGCAATCCCTTATAAAGATGCTTTATGATTATACCATAGCAAGCATTTATGGCAACAAAGAAGTAATGCTAAAACTAAGTGAATTATTATACTTAAATATAAAAACTTACTGACATTTTTCTTAAACAGAAAGAGCTAGAGTACATTCACTGAAGTCTGGGCATTCTGGCTCCACCACTGTTACCAACTGGAATCATATTTTAAAGATTCCCGTGATCATGAAGGTCTTGGCTGTTTAAGTTTTAGATGGCTTTTGTTTTTCTTTTGGCCACTATATTTTTCAGGAAAAATTCACCTGCTTTATATGAAGAATGCAGCAGAGGGACATTTCATTTCATTGGCAGTATAATGAAAGCCAAGTTCATTTCCTACTTTTTCCCAGTATTTGAACTTTTCAGAAGTAATGAATTTTTCAACCTTAAGGTGGCTCTTTGTTAGCTGCATATATTGTCCCAAAGTCAAATGGTCCATGTCTGCCTCACGAAGTGCTTTCATTGCTGCATATACTTGTTCATCATTCTCGCCTAAACCTAACACTACAGATGTTTTAGAAATAACATCAGGCTGAACCTCCATGGCATGTTTCAGAACACATAGAGACTGGTCAAAATTGGCTCAGGGATCATGAACACTCCTCTGTAATTCTGGAACTGTTTCTACGTTATGTGTGTACACGTCTAATCCTGACAGAGCATCTTTCTCTATTGCTTTCAGATCTCCTTGGAAATCAGGGATGAGGCATTCCACAAGAATTTTTGGATTCCTTTCCTTTAAATATGATACAGTCTTTGCAAAGTGCACAGCTCCCCCATTTGGCATATCATCTCAATCAGCAACATAATCCAGACCCCATTCTACAATTGCCTTTGCAGTATTGTAGGGCTCATTGGCATCCAGAGGAGATCACCAGACGCAAAATCTTGGTGGTCTGGTCCATTCCATAAAAATTCCTTTTTTCTTCTGGCAAGGAACTTAATGCTCTGACTGGGCTGCATGAATATCTTCCAAATACCTCAAGTGTTTGTGTTTCAGAATGAAGACCTTTCTCAGCAACCAAAGTGTTGATATTCCAGAAAATGGTATGAGACGAGGTTTTGTCTTTTTCTTGCATCTTTACTAAATGACCTTGTTCTGTGGCCTCACGAATACATTCTCTCTTCTAGTCGACATCACACTGAAGGGATCTCCTTTTATTTCTGAGACTTTCATGTCTGAGAGGTGATCTAACTTCTCCCAGGGCCATATAACTACTACATGATGAAACTTGGATTTAAATCCAGATCTAAGTCCAAAATTAACATCCTTGTCCCATCAGGAATCCAGGGTCTTGATATAGTTATCTATAGCTCTTCCTGACTTTTTTTCTTTTATTGTAGAAACATATATAACATAAAAATTTTATGTGTACAACTCAGTGGCATTAATTACATTCACAATGTAGTGCCACCATCATCTTCATACATTACCAAGACTTTTCTTTCACCCCAAGCATAAACTCCACATCCATTAAGCAAAACCTCTCCATTCTTCCCTTCTCCTAACCCCTCGGAACCACTATTCTGCTTTCTGTCTCTACAGACTTGGGATTTCTAGGTATTTCATATAAGTGTAATATTTGACAATACTTGTCTTTATGTGCCTTCTTATTTCAGTGACCATAATGTTTTCAAGTTTCATCCATGTTGGAGCATGGTTGTTTGTTTGTTTGTTTGTGACAAGAATTTAGCACTTGGCTGATTTATTTCCTCAACAGTAAAATAGAATAAGGGCCAGGCACCAGCTCAGCACCCTGCTGTGCCTCTTTCCTCCTGTACCCACCCACCACATTCTCTCCTCCCACAAATGCTTCCTGGATTCCTCCTGTCTCCACTGGAAGCTGATAGGTCAATGAAATTCCTGGCCTCTGGATGTTGCCACATGAGCCACCTGAGCTGGGTGAAGAAACTCTCCTGATCATAGCAGATCTCCTCAGGGTTCTTCTCCAGCCCTCCTTGATCAGGAAGTCTGTGAAGGGGATGGTCATGGTACCCCAGATCTGGCCAGGTTCAATTACTGTCTCAGGGCTTGGGCTTGGTGTTCAGGAACTGGCTGGCAATGCTGGTGTCTGCCATCTGGAAGAGCGAAGAAGGGATGTTCTCCTTGATGTCCTCGTTCATCTGGAGGAAGGCAGGTTGAGCGCAGCATGGAACCTGGCAGGCGCTGGACTGAGTGGGAGGCCCTGGCACTCACTGCCAGTGGCAGAGGCCACCATCAAGCTGCAGCAACATGGCCCAGTGACCAAAGGTGTGGAATAGCCACCAGTCTTGCAGCAACACGTAGAGCGCCAGTCACTGGCATAATAGACCACTACAGCATGTGGTTGTAGGATGATGAGCAGTCACCGCACTGGTCAATATTGAAGAAGGTGGCACCCAGGATGTGGCACTCCTTGAACTTGTGGCAACGATGCAGCCAAGCTTGGGTAGATATCAGGAGGCATCAGCAGCTTTTTTCCTGCTGAATAATATTCTGTTGTATATAGATAACAAATTTTGTTTATCCATTCAAATGTTGATTTTACCTTTGGGCTACTGTCAATAATGTTTCTATGAACATTGATCACAAGTATCTGTTTGAGTCCCTGTTTTCAATTCCTTTGGGTATATATCTAGGAGTGAAATCACTGGTTCATATGCTAATTCTACAGTTTAACTTTTTGAGGAACTGCCAAACTGTTTTCCACAACAGCTGTAAAAACATTCCCACCAGGGAAGTGGGTGTAGCTCAATGGTTGACCGCCTACTCCACAAGTATGAAGTCCCAGGTTCAATCCCCAGTACCTCCTAAAAAACATTCCCACCTATGCATGAAGGTTTCAATTTCTCCACATCTATTTTTTCAATAATTTCCATCCTTAAGGGAATGAAGTGGTACCTTATTGTGGGTTTGATTTGCATTTCCCTAATAGCTACTGATTTTGAGCATCTTTTCATGTGCTTATTGGTCATTTATATATTTTCTTTGGAAAAATATTTGCTCAGGTGTTTTGCCCATTTTTAAATTGGGCTGTTACTCTTTTTGCTTTAGGAATTTTTAAAAATATATTTTGGATATTAAGCCTTTATCAGATATATTTCCAACTATTTTCTCCCACTCTGTAGATTGTCTTTCTACTTTACTGATTATGTCCTTTGATGCATGAAAGTTTTTGATTAAGTTAAATTTATCTATATTTTCCTTTCTCACTCATGCTTGTGGTGTCATATCTAATCCACTGCCATATCCAAGGTCATGAAGATTTTTCCCTATGTTTTCTTCTAAGAGTTTTATGATTTTAACTCTAATCTTTGTATTGATCCATTTTGAGTTAATTTTTGTATATGGTATGAAGTAGGGGTCCAAATTCATTTTTTTGCATGTGGAAATCCAGTTTTCCCAGCACCATTTGTTGAAGAGACTATTCTTTCCCCATTGGGAGCCTGGCTGAAAGTCAATTGGCCATAGATATGTGAGTTTATTTCTAGACTCTCAAGTCTATTCTGCCGGTTCTTCCTGACTTTTTGATGCCACTTCTTCCTATGCTTTCCTTTTTCCTTCTTCCTTAACATACTGGCACAAAATCTGCAGGTCTTCATATTCCCTTAACTACTTCCTTCTTTCTTCCTTAGTTAGTGCTGTACAAGCATTGGGTTGCTCTTCCACTTTTAGACTTGGATAAAACATGTCATGTGATTTGGCTTCCTGGGTAGCTGTTGAAAATCAATGATGCAGTCTGGAAGTGTGGGGGAATTAACTTCTGATAAGGTGAACACTGACCAGTGGAAAATGGGAGAAATGAAAGAGCTGGGAAAATAAATGCCACCTTCATTTTCTTTTCCATGGATACTTGAAGGTGCACATCATTCTTAGGACTATTCTGGAAGAGTTACCAAACATGCCTGCTGAGATGCCTGCTCTTCATTGTCAAGTGTTAGCCAGTAAAGTAATGCTTTTCCATTGTTTGACATTTTTCCTCACCTTTCCTTCCCTTTTACTCTTAACCCCCATCACCTGGGTGTGCACCTTCAAGTAAAGCACCTAAATGCTTACCTTGGGTGCTGCTTGTTAGAGGAAGTAAGCAAAGACTCTTATACTTACCTTTATAATATATAGGACTTTTAAGTAGTGCTATATTGAATTTTGATATAGAAATATACTTTTCTACTCTTAAGGTATGGTACTACATTAAAAAACAATGGGAAAATAAGAAAGAATTACTACTTAAAATCCTGCCATCTAAGTAATCAATGTTATCATTTTTCTGTATATCCTTCTGGCGTTTTCTAAATTTATTTTACATAGGTTACTAATAATGATAATAATAATGATAAAATTCCTATATCTGACTCAGAAATGAAAAGATACCATAAGAATTACAAATGATAGATAAAAGAGAACAGTATTTAGACAGCCAAAAAATATTGTTAGTAGAACTATGCCTTTTGGATATTCAGTTTGTTGTTAAACTGAAAATAGGACAATATATGTCAGATGGTCTATTCTCCATTTATTATTTGCTTTAAATACTAAGTAGAAATTAATATTTTGATATTACCTTTATCTCTGTTTTTTCAAATTTTTTAATGAGAAGGAATGGCAGATGAGTAATATTCTAAAGTAATTTTCATGTGTCTTGGCAATCTCTTAAAACTCTGCTTTTGATTCATCATTAGGATTACCTCATGCACCAGAATGTAATGCTGTGTACTCCCATAGTGGCAGGGTTTTATGTCTAGGCCCAATTCTGAATTAACAAATATATTCATGCAACAAATTAAGAAGTGTACAGAAAAACGATCTGCTATTCTTGCCTCTTAGTTAATGTGCTCAAAACAAAACATATCCCTAAATGGAATTTTTTAGGTATACTCACATATTTCATTTGCAGTGGTACATTAATGTCATATTTGACAATTATGGGCCTTTTTAAAGAAATGACTTATACTTTCCACAATTTCCCAGATCCATCAACACAACGGAATGTGAAGCAATCATTTTAAAGATTGGAGAATATCTAAATTCTCTGATGCGGAAAGATGTTCATGATGTATTGTTGAGTTAAACATGCAGATAACAAGGAACTTCCACTTCTGACAATAAGGCAAACACAGCAGGAACCAGAATTACCCTCCCACTGTAAACAACAAAGTACTGGATAAAACATAAAATACCTGTTTTCAGCAGGGCTGGGACTAGGGTGAGGCAAGAAAAGTGCTTAGGGTGCAAAATTTAAGGAGGCATTCCTTTTTAAGGCCAACCCTACACTTGAATGACCCTCACAGTGAGGGTCTTCTTACATTTTATATCCTTGGTGCCTCTCCTCACCCTAGTCTTAGCCCTGGTTTCCAGGCATTGGACGGTGGGAAGCAGCACAACTGTGATTCCTAAAAAAAGGAAAATAAATGAGATCAGCCTTACAATAGGCCCAGGTTTCTGCCTGGAAGCAAATTCCAGACCACAATACAGGAAGAGGAAATCCAAAGAGAGATGACAGTCTCACTGAGTTGGGGAGATAGAAACCAGAGTTTGGAGAGGGCATAGCAGAGGGCAGAGTAACAGAGAAGAGGGAGCTACAAAGAGAAAGAGCTCCAGAAATGTGAATAGGAGTCTCCTTGAGTCTCTGGCTAAATATCAACCTGTGAATGCATAGGATGAAACACCACAAAACTGGGCAAAGAACAAAAAATAACAATTAAGGAGAGATGTAAACTAAACAATCCCATAGCTCACACAAACCTTGGAATCATTCAAACTCCCATTAGCCAGAGTAGAGAGACTTCTTTGAATATACAGGGTATTCCAAAGAAACCCCAGAAGGGTTTCTAGTAGTAGGATTAAACTATTATCCATGGAGTAAATGCTGCTCTATACTAGCTTATGATTAAAACTTGAAAATGTTGACATGATTTGTAAGAAATCTAACTTCTGCCAGAAAAAACAACACTCTTTAAAGAAGTACAAAAAAATCCAGCACATACAATGTAAAATTCACAATGGCTGGTATTGAATAAAAAATTACCAGTCATACAAAGAAGAAGAAAAATGAGACCCATAATGAGAAGGAAGCATAAAGTCAACAAAGACATAGGTGATTTAAACAACACCATCAACCAAACTGATTCTAAAAATGTATAAAGAAACTCAAGGGACCCAGTATAGCTAAAAATAATTTTGAAAAGGAAGAACAAGGTAAGACGACTTATACAACCTGATTTTAAGAATTATTATAAAACTATAGTAATTGACATAAAGGCAGACACAGAGACCAATGGAACCAAATTGAGAACTCAGAAATAGACCCTCACATCTACAGTCAAGTGATTTTTGACAAGGCAGCCAAGCCCTCCCAGCTGGGCCAGAACAGTCTATTAAAAAAAAAAATGGTGCTGGGAGAACTGGATATCCATATCCAAAAGAAAGAAAAGGGACCCCTTTCTCACACCTTATACAAAAATTAACTCAAAATGGATCAAGGACCTAAATATAAAAGCAACAACATAAAACTCCCACAAGAAAATGTAGGAAAACATCATCAAGATCTTGTGGTAGGCAGTAGTTTCTTAAACCTTATACCCAAAGCATGAGCAACAAAAGAAAAAATAGATAAATGAGATCTCCTCAAAATTTAATACTTTGCACCTCAAAGGACTTTGTCAAAAGGGTGAAAAGGCAGCCCACTCCTCTAAATATAGGAGAAAATATTTGGCAATCACATATCTGGTAAGGGTTTAACAGCCATAATATATAAAGAGATTATACAACTCAACAATAAAAAGACAAACTACCCAATTGAAAAATGGACAAAAGACTTGAAAAGACAATTGTCCAAAGAAGAAATACAAATGGCAAAGAAACACACAAAAAAGTGTTCATCATCACTAGCGATTAGGGAAATGCAAATCAAAACTACAATGAGGTATCATTTCATACCTATTAGACTGGCCGCTATTAAAAAGTTGGAAAACTACATGTTGGAGTGGATGCGGAGAGATAGGAACACTTATTCACTGTTGGTGGGAATGTAGAATGGCACAGCCACTGTGGAGAACTGTTTGGCAGTTCCTAAGGAAGTTGAATATATTCTTGCCATGTGGCCCGGCAATTTCATTACTAGACATATACCCAGAAGACCTGAGAGCAGAAACAAGAACAGACACCTGCACACCGATGTTCATAACGGCATTATTCACAATTGCCAAAAGTTGGAAGCAAGCCAGGTGTCCATCAACTGAAGAATGGATAAAGAAATTGTGGTGTATACACAGGATGGATTATTATGCAGCAGTAAGAAGAAATTAAGTCATGAAGCATATGACAACATGGATGAAAGGGGAGGACATTATGTTGAATGAAACAAGCCAGACACAAAAGCACAAATACTGTATGATTGTGCTATTATGAACTAAATATATTGCGTAAACTCATAGGGTTAATAACTAGAATATAGGTCACCAGAAAACAGGAGGGTAAAGAATGGAAAGCTGAAGGTTAATCTGTGCAGAACTGGTAAAAAGGTTGTTTGTAAATCTTTGGAAATGAACAGAAATGATGAAAGCACATCATGGTGTTTGTACCTAGCAGAGCTATTATACGGGTATGACAGTGGTTGAAAGGGAAAGTCTAAGGTCATGTATCTTACTAGAAGGAAAGCTAAAAACTGTAACGTGGGACTGTATAAGACAGTAAAACCTCGTGTAAAACTCAAATCAGGTGATATTACATATATGAATGTTTCTACAAAATATAAATACAAATATTCTATAAAGAAGGAAAAAGAATAGCAGCTATATGTGGCAGGGGAAGCACAGAGAGATTGAGAGGTGATGAATTTTGTTTGTTTTCTTGTTTATTATTATTATTATCATTGGAATAGTGAAAGCACTCTAAGAATGACTGAAAAGATAAATGTACAAATATGTGATTAGAGTGAATACCATTGATTGTACACTTTGGATGGATTTATGCTTTATTAATAGGCATAAATAAAATTGATTTGTTAGGATAAAAACTATGGTAATCAAGAATTTCTGGTATTGATATCAGGATAGAAATATAGACCAATGAAACAAAATAGAGAGTTCAGAAATAGACCCACACATATATTGATTTCTAACGGGTGTAAAAGATAGTCTTCATTAAATGGTACTGCAACAAATGGATATCCATGTGGAAAACAATAAACCTTGGCCTTTACCTTACATGATACACAAATATTAACTCAAAATGAATCATTTAAACATGTAAGCTAAAACTATAAAACTTCTAGAAGAAAATATAGGAAAATTTATTTATGACCTGGAATGGCAAAGATTTCTTAGATAGTATACAAAAAGCACAAACCATAGATCAAAAAGTTAATAAATTGAGAGACAACCAGAAAGATGGAGACAGAGTAAAGAGCTCCAAGAATCAGCTCCTGCTACAGGGCAGTTAGTGATCACCCACAATTATTTGGGAGACCAAAAGTATATCCTGCAACATCCTTGAAAGAATGGAAGGAGGAGACTGCCCATCTGCAGAAAAGATTCGTGAGTAGAGCACTCCATGCCCCAGAGGCCAGTGCCCATTCTCCACTGGAGGCACAAGCTGCCTCGGGAGCTGTTCCGTGGCTAGAATTGAAAGTTCCACTTCCCAAAACAGGGGAGGAAGAGACAGTCGGGCACCGACTTCAGCTGCTGATTAGTAAATTCGGCAGGCTGGGGTGTAATCCTAGGAAGAGCTGAGGTTTGAGCCTGTCTAGGTAGGAAAGAGGTCGGTGGCCACCATCTTAACTCAGTGCCTGACATGAGGGGAAGCGGGGCTGACTGAAAATCACAGTGCTGGTAGGGACCGGCTTTTTTCCATCTATATCAGATTGGGAGGGAGGAAGCTGGGGGGAGCTGCACCAGCCTCTCGGGAAATTACAGGCCACGCCACGAAGGCCGGTGATCATCCTACTTTGGCAGCACAAGGCACCCCAGGAGCTATTCTGTGGCAGGAATTGGAAGCTCCATTTCCCAAAAACAGGGGAGGATGAGACGGCTGGCCAGATTTCAGCTACTGATTAGTTCAGCTGGCTAAAATATAACCCTAAGAACAGCTGTATATTAAACTTGTCCAAGTCGGAAGGAGGCTGGTAGCTGCCATTTTGACTCCACACCCAGCATGAGGGGAAGCTGGGCTGACTGAAAATCATGGTGACAGTAGAGACCAATTTCTTTCACCCAGATTGGTCTGCAGCCCTAGCCTAGGCTTCAGCCCCACCTCAAGCAGGGAGGAAACTGGTGGGCCCTGCAACAGCCTATCCAGGTAACTGCAGGTACATTTAGCTGGCACAGACTGAATAATCAGAAATCTACCAGAACAACTGTGGTCATCTTGGACCTGCACTGCACAGATTGCTGCCCACACCTGCAGCTCCATCCCTGCCCAAGCAGGGGAGAAGGAACAGGAAGCTTCATCAGTCTCTCTGGGCAACTACAGTCTAGGCCTACATGACTTGGATTATTCCACACAGATGTGGCTCTGTCCCTACCCCTGGCAAAGGAGAAAGTAGGGCGAAGCTTCATTGGTCCTTGGGGCAATAAGGGTAGCTTGAGCTTCCACAGCTTATAGCACCAACTACATCCTTGGCTCCTACTATACAACCAGCAAGGGAGAATGGGCAGGAAGCCTTAAACTAAAGAGAAAAACTGCACCGAGAATAAATATTAAAGTAAGCCAGATGCCAGGACACCAACAAAAAATTACAGTCCACACCAAGAAACAGAAAGATATGACCCAGTTAAAGGAACAAGATAAGCCTCCAGATGACATAAAGGAGTTGAGACAACTAATCATAGATGTTCAAACAAATCTTCTTAATAAATTCAATGAGATGGCTAAAGAAATTAAGGATATTAAGAAGACATCGGATGAACACAAAGAAGAATTTGAAAGCATACCTAGAAAAATAGCAGATCTTATGGGAATGAAAGGTGCAATAAATGAAATTAAAAATACACTGGAATCATATAATAGCAGATTTGAGGAGGCAGAAGAAAGGATTGGTGAGCTTGAAATGGCCTCTGAAAGTGAACATACAAAAGAACAGATGAAGAAAAGATTGGAAAAACTTGAACAAGGTCTCAGGGAATTAAAGGATACCAAGAGACATGCAAACATACATGTCATGGGTGTCCCAGAAGAAGAGAAGGGAAAAGGGAAAGAAGGAATATTTGAAGAAATAATGGTAGAAAATTTCCCAACCCTATTGAAGGACATAGATATCCATGTCCAAGAAGCACGACATACTCCCATCTGAAAAACTCTGAATAGACCAACTCCGAGACACATACTAATCAGAATGTCAAATGCCAAAGACAGAGAGAGAATTCTGAGAGCAGCAAGAGAAAAGCAATGCATAACATATAAGGGATACCCAATAAGATTAGTGTTGATGTGTCATCAGAAACCATGGAAGCAACAATACAGTGGTATGACATATTTAAGATACTGCAAGAGAAAAACTTCCAGCCAAGAATCTTATATCCAGCAAGATTGTCTTTCAAAAATGAAGGTGAGTTTAGAATAGTCACAGATAAACAGAAACTGAGAGAGTTTGTAACCAAGAGACCTGCTTTGCAAGAAATACTAAAGGGTGTGCTACAGCCTGAAAAGAAAAGACAGGAGAGAGAGGTCTGAAAGAGAGTCTAGAAATGAAGATTATATCAATAAAAGTAATTAAAAGTATCAAAAGAGTGGTGAAAATAAAATATGACAGATAAAACCCAAATATTCAGGAATAAACCTTAACCAACGATGTAAAACACTCATACTCAGAAAACTACAACTCATTGTTAAAAGAAATAAAAAAAGACCTAAATAATTGGAAGAACATTCCCTGCTCGTGGATTGAAAGACTAAATATCATTAAGATGTCAATTCTACTCAAATTGATACACAGATTCAATGCAATCTCGATAAAAAAAAAACTCCACCAGCATTTTTTAAATAAATGGAAAACATGATTGTCAAATTTATTTGGAAGGGTAAAGGGTCCTGAATAGCCAGAAACATCTTAAAAAGGAAAAGCAAAGTTGGAGGACTCTCATCTCTGGACTTTAAGCTGTATTACCTAGCTACAGTGGTAAAAACAGCATGGTACTGGCATAAAGACAGTCACATAGACCAATGGAACTGATGATTAAAAAACAGACCCTCACATCTATGGTCAAATGATTTTTGACTAGCCTGTCAAACCCACCCAGCTTGGGCAGAACAGTTCATTCAACAAATGGTGCTGAGAAAATTTGATATCCATAGCAAAAGAAGGAAAGAGGACCCCTATACAAAAATCAACTCAAAATGAATCAAAAACCTAAATATAAAAGCAAGAACCATGAGCTTCTAGAAGAAAATGTAGGAAAATATCTTCAAGACCTGGTGGTAGGTGGTAGATTCTTAAAGGAGATAAGAGGAGGACTGAGATGGACTACTGATATTTAATGTATGTAGAAGTTTTAATTAGCTTTACTGTAACAGTGTGGAAATGTAGAGTTGATGGTAACACATTATAGTGAGTGACAGCTGGTTTATAAATGGGGATGTAAATGCCAATTGACAGAAAGCTAGAGAATAATCTAGGGACTGAATTGCACAATAAACCCAGAGGTGGACGAGAATAGTGGTTGATGGTACAGATGCAAGAGTGTCCTTTGTGAGCTAGAGCAGGTGTACATCAGTATTGCAGGGTGGTGGGAATGTGGAGAAGCATGGGAAAAATGCAACTGGAGTGACCTATGGAGTGTGGTTAACAGTAATAATGTGATATTCTTGCATCTATGCCAGAGATGTACTGTGTTGATAATGGGGGAGTATGGGAAATGTGTGCCAAATGTATGCTGTGAAACTGGAATAATCAGATGATATTATCTCACAATCTGTAACAAACGTTCCACCACAGTGTGGTGTGTTGATAGAGGGGTGTTGTTTGGGAATTCTGCACATGTGCATGATTGTTTTGTAAGTTTACAACTTTTGTCATAAAAATATATTAAAAAAAAAAAATAATAGGGTGGGTTGGGGGAAAAATACACCAAATGTAAGATAAGGACTATAATTAGTAGTAACAGTTTGACAATATTCTTTCATAATTTGAACAAATATCTCACGACAATGCAAGGTGTTGGTGGAGGGTTGATGTATGGGACCCCTGTATGATATATGAATGTTTGCTTTGTAAGTTCACAACTTTTACTATACATTTATTGTTTATGTATGTTCATGTATAAATGATATAAATAATAATAATAAGAGGGTGGGTTGGGGGAAAATACTTTGGTTAGTAGTAATATTTTGAGGATGCTCTTTAACCATTAATTAAAAATATTTCAGAACAATGCAAGGTATTAGTGGTAGGGTGAAGTATGAGAGCCCTGTATGATGTTATGTATGTATGTTTTGTAAGTTCACAACTATTACTATACACTTATTGTTTATGTATGTTCATGTATGAGTGATATATTTCAATAATTTTTTTTAAAAGTTAATAAATTGACTTTATCAAAATTAATTGCCTTTTCATTTTCCTAATTTCAAAGAGAAAAGTTATCAGACAATGGACTTGTGTCTAGAATATATAAAGAACTTTTCCAATTACATAATAAGAAAACAAACAACCCAATAAAAATGGCAAAAGGTTTGAAAAGACACTTTACAAAAGAAGGTGTTTTCATTTCCTAGGCTGTTCAAGCAAATACTATGAAATGGGCCAACTTAAAGAATGGGAATTTATTAGCTTAAATTTTGAGTCTAAAAGAAAGTCCAAATCAAGGCATTATCAAGGTGATGCTTTCTCCTCGAAGGCTGTAATGTTCTGGGGCTGGCTACCAGTGATCCCTGATTCCTCTGTCACCTGGCAAGGTGCAAGGTGGCATCTCCTGGTCTCTTCATTCTCTTCTGGGTTCCGTTTCAGCTTTTTGCTTCCTGTGTCTTTCTCTCTGCATGTCTGAATTTCATTCCACTTATATAGACTCCAAAAATAGGATTAAGAACCATCCTGATTGAGGTGGATCACACTTAACTGAAGTAGCCTCATCAAAAGGTCCTACTTACAATAGGCTCACACCCTATGGATTAAATTTAATGGATTAAATTTAAGAACATATTTTTCTGGGGTACATATAGCTTCAAACCACCTCAGAAGGTACACATATATAACACCATGAAAAGATTCCTATACCATTCATCATCGGGCAAATGCAAATTAACACCACAATCAGATACTGCTAACATTTAAAAGACTGACAATACCAAATGTTGGTGAGAATGTAGAACAATTGGAACTCTCATACATTGCTGGGGGTGGGGGGTGTAAAATAGTACAACTGCTTTGGGAAAGTTTGGCAGTCACATATAAAATTAATTGTAAATATATGACCCAGCAAGGACTCTCTGAGGTACTTACTTAAGAGAAATGAAAATGTGTCCACACAAAGACTTATACATGAATAGTTATAGCAACACTATTCCTAATAGTCTGAAACTGGAATTGTATAGCCATATTAAAGAACATCACTCAGCAGTAAAAAAGAATGAACTTCTGATATGTGTTAACAACATGGATGCATCACAAAAACCATTATGTTGAGTGAAAGAAGCCAGATGTAAAAGAGTACTTACCGAAGTTTCATTTATATAAAACTCTAGGAAAGACAAAATCTATTCCAAAGTAGAGAAAGTAGATCAATGCTTGCCTGGGGCCACCCTGTGCGTGCGATGGGAGGTTCCTTGGGAAGGAATACAAGGAAAGCTTTGGGTGTGATGGAAATGTTCTATATTTTGTGATGGAAGTTAATGAGGGTGTACATTTGTCAAAACTCATTGAACCATACATTTGAAATGAATGTATTTTATTTATGTAAATTATACTTCAATAAAGTTGATTTTGAAAATAAAATAAAGCTTCAGTACAAGGAGGATTAAGTTGTCATCTGCCTCTTAAATTCTTGAATTCAATAAAAGTGATTTAAAACTTAAAAAATAAAGTAGATTACAAAACAAAATGTATAATAGGACACATTTGTATAAAATTAAATGTGTGGATGGGTGTATAATTTGCATTTACAAAGACTGGAAGGAAGTTCCCCAAATATTTAAATGGGTGTAGCTCAGGTCTGAAATATGGGTGAATTTTACTTTGTGAATCATACTTTTGTTGATGTCAATCAATGACCATACTCTTATTAAACTCTTTGTGTGTAAGCTGCTGCTCTAGAAATATACTTCCACAATTTCTATGTATCTACATAGCTGGCAGGCAAAGAATTAACCCTAGGTAAAGAATAGTCAAAATGCACCTCCAACATGTCCTTTTTCTCTTCAGTTGCTTTTCAACCATCCCCTTCAAGGTGTCTTGTGCTCTCCAGCTCTCTAATTCTCTTCTCCCACCTAGATGAGTTGAGATATGAATATCAGTTATTTACACTTATCATTCCTTTGGTCAGAAGAGAGGGCACCGAGTCCCTCTCTCTCCACAAACTAAAGCCATTGGTCTATTCCTTGCGGAAGGCAGTGTCTTCTTATCAGATTCCTCTTCCAAAACCAGGACCCCACCCTGCTCCATCACAGGTTGCCTGGGGGAGCCCTCCCTCAAAGTCTCCTTCCTATTACAGAACAGGTCAACTTCTCCTGCCTTCACCTCAAATTTAATCTTAACCAATCCTTTTTTCTGGAGCTTCTCAGATATTGTCTGTTTTCTGGCACATTTGATACACGCACATGTGCACACGTCCAGGGTGCAGTAGAAAGCACAAAGAATACAAGTCAGAAGAATTGGGTACTAGTCCCTGCTCAGCCTGACCAGTTAGTGACCTCTGGCACCGTAATTCAGTTTCTGCTTCTGGGAAATGAAGAGCTAAATTGAAATCTTTTCCAGCTTTCACACTTGAATTCTAGAGATACATTCTGCTCTTTAATGCTTTAATGACATTCTGGAATATGGCCAGATTCTTCCTATTGGTATATCTGAAAATCTAGCACTTATATTTCTGTCTTTAAAAATGTAGTTGGAATGTATACACTGTTGTATAATGAGGCTAATTCCCAAATCACAGGTTAACATAATACAGGAGAAGGAGAAGCCTCCTTTTTCAGCTTTTACCTACTTTTATACACACATCCTCTGTCTCTCTCTCTTTTCTCTCCCCCACCCCCTTGTCTTCATCTCCCACGCACCCCTCCTTCTCTCTAACTCTTCTTTTCCTCTCCTCTCTTTACTCATGGACTACATGAGTAAAGAAGCATAGACTACAATCAGAAAGCTAGTAAACTTGCCGAGCTATATTTGGGGATAATATCCATGACAAAGTCATTTAGGCATGAACGCTAATTTATGCTGATACATTGGTGGCTAAACAAGATTTATTCCCTTCTAGGTGCGGCACATGCAACACTAGTAGCAAATGTAACATTTAAAAAACAGAGGTCATTAGCTGCAAGTAAAATTATCATCAGCAGCATCATCTCTGTAAAATAGAACTTCCATTCAAACCAATGCCATCAAAAGATAACAGGAAAGAATTTTTTGCCTCCTATGGCCATGTGTCCAGGGCTTCAAGGCTTGGATCAGAGTAAACTTTTAAATAAATGCCTTCAATCTGCGTAATGGCCACTGCTTCTGCCCCTCAGAAAATGTGTCTCAGTTTTTTCTGAGTGTCATGATGCTAGAAAGGGTTTCTTATTGAAGGAGAAGTCAAAGCAAATGCCCATGACAGCTTCATGACAGATGAAGTATTGAGAAAGCAGTTGCTGGGGAAGTCACAGATACACACTCAGCAGTATCTCCCAGCTCTCACCTACCCGCCCCCTCCTTCTCTATTGTGTGCAGATGTTCCTCATTCCACAACCCTGGGGAGATTTTAGGTCTAATGAAAAGGCCTGACCAAACCTTAAACCTGGAAACCAGGAACAAGCAGCCCTAGATGCTTATCAGGGCAGGAAACTCTCAGTGGCAGGATCCCCTCCCCCTGGGACAGATAAATATCCCCCTCAGGAAGCACAGACTTGTCTCTCTCCACTTATGTCCCTGACCCAAGCACTTGGCCACCCCAGAAGACCTGTAACCATGAGATCTTCTCCTGTGCTCTTTTGGACCCCTTATGCCTTGTGAGTAATAAAACAGTTATTTCCTGAAGGTTTCTGTTGTGCCTGAACCTGTGTTCCTATGACACACTGTGTAGCAACTCACTCTACAGATTTTGGCACAGCAAGCAGAGAGCATGGGGAAGTATGGATTGGGTTGAACTCTTAGCCATTCTTTTTATCGGTCTTGTGTTACTTTTGTACAAGAGTGTCTTGGGCAACACAGGACCCAGGGCTTTGTGGGCTAAACTTAAGGTCGCCCCCACCCTACCGGCCTGGGTAGAGGTACCCACCCACAGCTGGGAGAACCAGGGCATCCTGTCTCTGTCCTCTGGGGGACAAGCAAGGATAAATGGGACTTTGAAAATCTCCACATGAAAGCCAGGGAGGTGGCTAGCTGGTTCCATGCTGATATCAGTGAGGTTTGGGTTTCCACTGCCCAGCATAAATTCCCTAGTTCATGGTTTCTTATATCTACTCTCATTCTGGAATCAGGCACACCTGCACTCAGGCCACCAGCGTGATCTTGAGGTTAGTGTGAGGCCATTCATTATTCAAGAGACAATTAGAACTGAAGATGGGGAACAGGAGGTGAGCGTTTATGGAGAAGAAAGATACAGGATATAAAGGTAAGTATGAACAAAACCTGGAAAGGAGCTCCTCTCATGGTTGTCCTGACTTTGCAATAAGGGTGCAATGATAGCCCTGATCAACTAGGCTAAGTGGAAAAGTCTCAGCCATGCCACCTTGCATCCAATCCTGTCCTCCAACAGACTCTCAGGTAATTGGAACTAAGACAGGAGGGTGGGGGTGGGGTGGGGGTGGGGAGATTATGGGCCCAGGAACACAGAGTACCTCTCTCATTAAAAGAGGCCCAACCTGCCATTTACCCAATGTGAGAGATGTCAACTACAAGCCAGAGCCCCAAAAGGGCACTTAGGGGCTATTCCCAGAGGAACTGCACTGAGCCACTCATGGCAAGTGGACCATAGCAATCCTCCCCTATCATCACAAGGTATGTCCTATGCCTTGGTTGCAGTAGACACCTATTCAGGGTATGGCCTTGCCTTTCCAGTTTGTTGTGCCCATGTAGTACATACATGGGATACCTTGGGAAAGTGGCTTTGACACCCCTTTTGGTACCCAGATGACATGCCCTCTAACCAAGGACTCCACTTTATGGCACAATCCATTCAACAACGGGCCAACACTCATGGAATTAGATGAACCTTCCATGTCACCCATCTCCCACAGGCAGCCAGCATTATGGAGAACTTTAATAGGTGCCTAAAAAAGGAAAAGGAACTTTGGCGTTTACGCCCTGACAACTCTCTTAATAGATGGACTGTATGACTTGTTAGGGTCCTCTGGAAGATGAACTCAGCAGTTCCCTCAGAAGGGAAACATGGCCTTATCCCACTTCCTAGTACTGAGAAGAGACAAGAGTGGGGGAGAAACCCAGACTTTGCTGCGTGTCTACCCTTACACCCATCAAGATGAAAATTGGCCCCGAAAGAGGCACCAAGTACACACTACTTGGGACTCTCCTTTACAGCCACTTCAGAGAATGATCCTACTTTTGACCCCATTATACCCTCCGCACAATTCCCAGGATGGAGGGAGTTTAGGGCCACCAAGCACAAGGAAGGAATGACAGAAGCAGGCCAAGAAGTGTTAACACATATGGGGTGAAAATCCAGTGAACCTAAGGGGCCTGACACACACATATTAGAGGTTAGTGGGTGATGCCTACCTCTGGTTGGGTCACCAGTCCCTTTGAGAACAGTAATAGGACACCTTCAAGGAGTTCTGACTACTCCCGTCTATCAGGAAGGGGTGGAAGATATGGGTAGGACACTCAGATCAATGGGAAATGGATGAGGTTATAGCTCAGGGCAAGGGGCAGATAGACTGGGTGGCCTTAAAGGGGAAAAATAAGTTACTGCAAACAGGCTAAGAGAAGTGTCTCCCATGGGAAGTGGTTGTGCAAACCACCCTGTCAGGACTAGTTACTACTCCCTTCTCTTGTTTTCTATAGATTTTGACTGATGGCAACCTGGAAGGAAGATATCTTTGTCCAGCTTACCCAGGCCATCATGGTTGCAGGGAAACTGACTGCCAGCTGGCTCTGCCACCTGATCCCTCTCTCTGTCTCACCTCTTTGCCACATCTGTATTGATACTCAAGGAGCTAATTTTCCCTGTTTTACATTTGAACTAACACTAAGGAAGTCCTTCATTTGTGCTCTGTGAGAAAGAAAATGGCATAGCTGTTGGCTGCAAACTCTTCTCTACACCCCGGACAACCTGTCAGGATGCAATAAATCCTGATGTAATGAAACTGGCAAATGGCTGAGTCATCTTTCCAATGTATTATCTCTAGCAAAGCATGACTTGCCTGGGTGCAGAGTGGGGTTCCATGATACTGGATTCGCCTCTTTTGGCAGATCATTATTGCCCTGGCTGGGAGTAAGCACTAATGTATAAATGATATGCAATCTGTCTGCCACTTTGGCTGACATTGCTGAGTTCATAGCATGAGCCCTTCAGGCTCAACAAAAATCATTAGATTCTCTAGCCAAAGTAGTGCTTGATAATCGCATTGCCTTAGACTTCCTCCTAGCCAACAAGGAGGCATATGTGCTATTGCTAACAGCTCCTGCTATACATGGGTTCATACCTCGGGGGGGAGGTAGAACAGGAAGTGACTAAAATCCAATGGCAAGCCCACTGGCTGCAAAGTGTAAAGATTCTATGCTGTCATCATGGGCCCCAGGGGATGGGGTGGGAAGAATAGAATAGATGAAACAGGGGGCATTAGTGGTCAGTAGAATCGTTCTTCATTACCATACAGTGATGGACACAGGACATGGTAAATATCATCAAGATTTATAAAAGTGTGAGGTCTAAAATGTAAACCATAGTGTAAACCATTGACAATGTTTAGTATCTATGTTTCACTATTTGTATATCAGTTATAACAATACTACCATCCACACATAAAAAGGTATTAATATGGGGGGGATGTATTTATATATCATTTTACAAATATTTGTATGTATCGTGAAAATTTTGATTTTTACCCACAATAATATATATATGGGGGGGAAGAAAGGGGGAGGATGTTGGGTATATGAGAGTCTCCTGTATTCTGTGTATGACTTTGCTGTGACCTAAAACTTCTTTGAAAACAAAATGAAAAATAGTGAGACACTGGGGGATGAGAGGGGGAAGGTGCCACGGTACAGACTGGACACCAGATATTGCAGTGATGAAAGGCAAAAGGCAAAAAAAAAAATTTTATGTTTTTCATTTTTTTAATATCCCAATCTTTTAATTTAATTTAATTTTTAGTTTTTTTTAAAAAAAATTTATGTATTTTATCTCTTACATTTAAACTTATCATTATTTCATTTTCCTATTAATTGTATTCAGCTATTATAATGGCTTCATCTTTGAAGAAGCTTTGGACCATAGAAGGATTACAACTGGGGCAGGGGAGGATCATTGGTGTGGGGTGTCAGGCATGGGGGATGCATGGGAGGAAGTTCACCTGAGCATAAATATAAGGTTTATAAAAATGTTCAAATGCTCATGGGGCATTGTCACAGTGGGTGGAGAATCACTCAATAAATGAGAGAATACTGAATTCCCATCCTGGAGAGCTCTGCCACATTCTCTAAGGGAACAGCAACAGTCCCCCAAGTGCAGGGGCAGTGACTGGCGAAGGAGGATAATCCACTGATGGGCCCTTGATATTGATGACTAGCCTTATGAGTCTTTGCTCCTGAAATTGAAACTAAGCCTATTGTTATGGGGTGCCTAAGGATTGCCTCCTGAGAGCCTCCTTGTTGCTCAAATGTGGCCTCTCTCTAAGTCAAACTCAGCATATGAATGCATTACCTTCCTCCCAGTGTGGGACATGACTCCCAGGGATGAGCCTCCCTGGCACTGAGGGATTGCTACCAAGTGCCAACTGGCAATGGGACTGGAAAAATACCTTGAATAACAGGGGGAAAAGGTAAAGACAAATGAGTTTATATGTCTAAGAGACTTCAAAATGAGTCAGGAGGTCATCCCAGAGGTAACACTTACACACATCTCAGTAGGATCTCATAGAATTCCAAAGTGGATATCACCCCAAATAGTGGGGCTCCTGAGGGCTCTGGAGACACCCAGGTCCTATGTCAGGGCAGACAATTCTGGAGTTTGGTGCCTTGCCAGTGGGCCCTACTTTGGAGTTTGTGCTCCTGAGAGTGACAGAGTTGGACTCAACTATGTCTTCCCTGCACATGGCTCATCTGTCCCTTCTATTCAAACCTATACTTGGTGCTGGAGTTTGTAGGTATATGTCCAGAGACTTGAGACTTTGGGCTGTCCATGTGCCAGCAGGGCCCGGAACCTTGGTGGAGCAGCAACTCCTACACAACAGCTCATTGGACTCACCCACGACAACTGGTGGGGAAATGATGATGGACAACAGCTGTCCCAGGGAATGGAGAGAGTCTGCAGCTGCAGGCAGGATAATCCCATCCATCTTCCCCATGGAATATAAGCCCCCTCTCAATTGGAGGTTGAGTAGACATCACCATCCCAGACTCCTCAGGATTGGGGGAAGAGCTATGGACTAGAGTGGATTTACTGGTATTCTACTATAGACATATTGTTATTCAAGCAATGGAAGAAATTATAATATTGATGTGGAGCCAGTGGCCACTGGAGGCTCTGGGGGCAGGGAGAGGGAAAAGCAGTTGTAATACAGGGGATTTTTCAGGACTTGGGAATTGTCCTGAGTGACAATGCAATGACATATATAGACCATTTTACATCATCATATAACATGTAGAACTGTGTGGGAGAGAGTGTGGTCTACAATGTGAACTATGGTCCATGCTTAAT
>JAQZBX010016117.1:0-10442 GCA_029593785.1 Cabassous unicinctus | reverse complement strand
GGGACTTGGGAATTGTCCTGAGTGACAATGCAATGACATATATAGACCATTTTACATCATCATATAACATGTAGAACTGTGTGGGAGAGAGTGTGGTCTACAATGTGAACTATGGTCCATGCTTAATGGAAAAGCCCCAGGATGTGTTTATCAATTGCAATTAATGTGCCACACTAATGATGTTTATGTGGGAGGTTGTGGGAGGTGTGAGAGGTGGGACGTATGGGAATCCCTATATTTTTTGTGTAACATTTATGTAATCTAAGTATCTTTAAAAAAATAAATTAAAATAAATAAATTGATAAGTAAAAAAAAACAAAAGATTTTATGCAGAACCTTTTCAGCTCTCTCACAGGGGTGGAGACAGGAGGCTGTCATGGATGTAACCATTATGTCAGACAGGACTGATCACCCTGCTTGGAGAAATGGTATGCATAGAAGAAGCCTTCCAAATGTGCTACAGCTACTGGTATTCCCAAACATTTAATGTCAACATTGTTGAGAGCCACAGGCTGGTATGCCCAACCTGTCTCCCCCCTTCATATCTGGGATGGGAGGTGGGCTTCTGTTGTGGAAGATAATGTGGAGGAGTAGCCTAGGCCTGGTTGAGAAGCTGATGGGTAGATTGCTGGGGAAGTCAAGGAAACATGCTCTTTGTACTTCTCCCATCCCAGCCTCCTCCTCTATTGTGCAAAGATATTTCAGTCTGTTTCCATTCCACAGCCTGGGAAGACGTTAGGTCTAATGAAAAGGCCTGACAAGACCTTAAATCCAGAAATTGGAAACAAGCAGCCCTAGTAGCTTATTAGGGCAAGAAACTCTCAGTGTCAGGGGCTCCTCCTCCTAGGATGGATAAATAGCTCTCAGGCAGCACAAACCTGTCTCTCTCTGCCAGCCCAAAGCTGGATGTACAGAGCTGCCATCAACTAAGCCTGACCCAAGCAATTTGGCCTTCCTGGGAGACCGGCCATGATGGGATGTCTTCCCCTGCTCTTTTGAGCACTTAGTGCTGTGTAAGTAATAAAGCAGTCATTTGCTGAAGGTTTCTGTTTTGCCTGAGCCTGTGTTCCTACAGCACACCATGTAGCAACTTGCTCCACAGTAGTCTAGAGCTTTAGGATCTCCTAATGTCAAACAGATCAGAGCATAGGATCTTCATCAACTCTCCCATTAATTCCATAAGCCTCCATTACCATAAGTGGGATCAATTTTGCAACTGTGGCTTTCATTATAAACACCATCCTTATTCTTTCACCTTTCCCTACCCTCCCCATCTAATTCTTCCCTGTCCCCAAACATTCAAGCACAAAATGTCTTAAGAGCTTATATATTCTTTTTTTTTTTTTTTTAAGATTTATTTATTTATTTCTCCCTTGCCCCACTTGTTGTTTTTGCACTCGCTGTCTGCTCTCTGTGTGTTCTTCTGCTTCTGCTTGTCTTCTCTTTAGGTGGCACTGGGAACCGATCCTGGGACCTTCTGGAGTAGAGAGAGGTGCTCAATCTCTTGTGCCACCTCAGCTCCTGGTCTGCTGCATCTCTTCTTGTCTCTCTTCTGTGTCTCTTTTTGTTGCATCATCATGCTGCACCAGCACTCCGCGTGGGCCAGCACTCCACTCAGGCCAGTTCACCGCACAGGCCAACTTGCTGCATGGGCTAGCTCTCCGCACAGGCCAGCTTGTCTTTCACCAGGAGGCCCCGGGAATCGAATCCTGGACCTCCTATATGGTAGACGGGAGCCCAATCACTTGAGCCACATCCACTTCCTGAGTTTATATATTCTTGCCACTTTGTCAGTGACAATCCTGTCCCCCAAAACCAAAACGGGACAATAATGTGGACTTTGTTCTCTCCTTTGTCAGGAGCTCGCAGAAGGGTGTGGCTACCACAAAACAGGCCAAACCAGTTCCTATTAAACCATATCATCAGAGATGCTGTAATAGCATGAAGGAACACCAGGAAACTGAGATTCTGGCCCCAGCTCTGCCACATATTTTGACCTTAAATACTTTCACCTTAGTAGAACTCAAGAAGTAGAACTGAGGTTCTCTCCATTACCAAAATTCTAAGATTCTATGACATCTTATAGGTAGCCATTATCAGCTCTTGCTTGTGATTTTTCTCCCCCATATCTAAGCAACAGTAACAAAACATGAGATGACAACATTAGAATTTCCCAGAGTTTTACCACTTACATCCCCATGAGAATTTTAAAAATATTCTGAATAACCTGCAGTTTAGGGCAATGCAAGATAGGAACTCAGAATCTGAGCCCTAGAGACTCATGATACTCTTGCATCATGAAAATAAACCTAGACTGGAAAAAAAGCCTTCCCATTATTCTAAGAAGAAGGGAACACAACGACTTCCTGGTCTCACTAATGGGATTTTGCTCTTTCATAGTATTTGCCTAAACCTAAGCCTTTAGTTAGCAGGGAGATGCATCAGGTGCTCCTAATTCCAGGACTGAGCACCAAATTATCTATAGAAACTTGCTGGTCATGAGCCAGCCCTTCCAGAGGCTCCACCGTGGTCACTTACACGCACTTTGGCAAAAGCAGAGAACTTGAAGAGTGGAATGATAGATATGCAAGACAACTAGTAGTGGAGTGAGGGCCTGCATTTCACTCAGGGCTTAAGTTCTCAAGGCAGCAGATATGGCAAAAGATGCTCATGGTGAAAATCATCCTTGAAAATCTATTAGGAAAGCACCACATTAGAGATGGATAAATTGCCTCTCACTAATGCTGCTTTGCTGTATGGTGGGAACAGAAGGCTCTTTCTAGGGTTAAGCAATAGATGCTCAGGGGCCATGTTTAGATGCCAAAATCACCCTCACCTCAGGGAGATGCTCTCCACCATGTGATGAGGCCCGAGGGAGCAGAGGAATCCTGAGGAAAAGCAGGGGCATGTCTTTCAGCCATGAGTTATGGGGCAGGCCTAGGCTTACTGAGTAAACTGACATGCAGAAGTATTCATAATACTCATATTTCTTTCTAAATGATATTTGAATTTGCATATGTTAAATGTGCACACGATGCAACTCCACTATAACGTTCCCAAGCAAACATACTGGATTTTCTGGGACTGGCTAAATTCAGATGTTCTGTCTCGGCCTCAGAGATTGTGACAAATAATAGGTTTCAGAAATGATAGTCATTCTAGAAAAGAATATAGCCCCTTGAAGGATAATTCATCTGCCTTTTCAGACTAGGATAGGAAATGACATAGTACCCTGATATACACAAACGGTAATACATACACACACCTGTCTCGGTTCCGATTAAAAAACATTGCTCTATTCCTGTGGCCAGTAGATGATGCAATATTGTTTTTGATAAATGGTCAAATAACATTTCCTTTTAAAGTTGCTTTAAGACCATTTCTTTCTATTTCTTTTTTTGCATACCTTAATATTTTGCTGAGGCTTGAAAGTTATTTCATCTTCACTGCTTTTCACTGAAAATAAAATCTGAAATCTGCCTACCTGCCTAGAGTCTAAAAATTCTACCTGGGAATGGAGCATGACTTTCTAAAGCAGTATATTTTAAACCAGGGGTTGTAGGGCTCTGGTGCTACTAGGGAACTTCTGAGCTGGTCACAGACAGTGCCAGGCTGGTGGAAATACCAGTAATGTTCAGTTGGTGGCAGCGGCACCCTTTGTTGGCCCCACTTTCCTCAGCCCCGATCCACCACCTCTCTCCTTCAAGTCAACCACATCCAAATTACCGCATTCTTCCTTCCCTTTTACCCTGAGCTCCCTCCTGTAGTACAACTTCCTTCCCTTGCAAAACAAAGATGGTGCACTATACTTCCACACTCCCCCTCCACAAGAGGCAGTGACACTCGGCATTTATCAGTTGTCTGCTCTGGAGATGCCACTGTAACAGGCATTTGAATACGGCTACACTTTCTTTCTGAGATAAGAAGATGAAGCTAGGGCAAGGAAGACATCGTGTCATTGGTCATAAGACATTCAGCAAATTTTCTAAATTGAGCTTTCTGAAAAAGACACATAACATTTATGGAGCACTTGCTAAGTGTTGGGCATTACACTAAACACTTTTCATGAAGTAGCTCATTTAATCCTTAGGAAAGTGGGGCACAAAGAGAGTATACAACCTGCCCAAAGTTCAGTGAGTATGTGGTAGGACCAGGATTTTATACATGATGTCTGACTCTGAAGCTGGTACTGAAATGTTCTGATCTCAGGGTGACCCTCCGAAACCCCACTCACACAGTAGTAACTTAAGGCAGAATTCCAGAGGTAAATTCCACACAATGATTTAGAGGGTGAGAGAATTGAAAAGCTTCTTCAGCAGAGAAGGGAAGGAACCAGAACAGCAGTGATAAGCAAAGGAGGGAAAGGAAATGAATGTTTATTGAGGACCTACTGGGTAACTCACAAGCTTGTGAAGTCTGGATTACTAATCCTCTTTCCACAGATGACGGATACACCAAAGTTAGCTTAGGACTCCTGTAAACTGGAGATAAGCAGGTAGAAAATTTCATTCATCTTGGAGAACAAAGAAAAGAGACGAGATCCCACAAGGGGACCCTGGACCTGACACAGGTGGCAAACCTGGGAGCAGGGCTGAGGAGAGAGACTTATTGGAAGCCTAGAGAAGAACCTGAGGGGCCCTGGGCAGAAGTCACTTCATTGGAGGATGGTTTGGACCAGATGTTGAGAGTTAGGTGGGAGGGAAGGACAATGAAGCACAGACTGAAATAGAAGACTTATGAAACAATGGATGGAACAACCAAGGAACCAGATGTTGGTCTCCTCCACCTCTCTTGGGCTTGTTCTATCCTCCCAGCCTTTCCCACTAGCAGAAGCTTTGCCCTCTGTCTCCTAGTCCCACATTCTTATTTTTTTTCTCTTTTTTAATTGCCTTCTTGTTGGAACTTAAGTATAATTTTATTTCATATACCTATTGAATGAAGTTGGATGCTCCCTCTCTTAATTTTTAAATTACCTTAAGAAGATCATTGCCTTTCTCTCTCATTCCCCAGAAACATCTCTGAAATTAGAACCAAATTTGTTTTCATGTGTAAGGTGACATTATTGATACTTTCTATGAATCTTATTTTTTCTTTAAAAACAAAAGCAAGGTTCTCATTCTTACCATAGTTAAAGTTCTTCGGGTGCCAAGTTCTCCCATTGGATTATCTTTTTTTTTTTAAAATAAGACTTTGAGGGTTTGTTTGTTTTATTTATAGGCTCTGCTGAAAACACTAAGGAAAATATCTTTTATAAGAAGGCCTTAACTGAAATCTTCTCAGAAATCTCAGAAATCTTGTGAAATTGGAAGTTCTGAAACAGATGTCTCCTCTTATAACCAACTAAAAGTGGTTTTAGCAATAGGAGGCTACTTTCCTTGTGCAACAAGAAGTCTAGCAGATGATTCCAGAGGTGGTACAGGGGTTGAAAGACATCACTAAGGACCAGAACTTTCTTTCTTTCTTCTGGGCCATCTTTGGTCTGTTATCGTTGTTTTCCCTTATGTGAGGCAAATATTTTACATATTTCTAACTGTATTTTCTATCCTGGAGGGAAAATCTGTTAAAATTTTTTATTATTTTTATTAATGTCTGAATCAGGATCTCAACTACATAAAATACAACTTCAAGCCAAAGGTAAGTGAAAAAGATCCCTCAACATGTCCAGTCAGTTACCAAACTGACCTGAGATAGGCCTTGGGATGGGGATTTAGAGAGAAATAAACTACAAACTGTATTCTCCAGAAGCTTTCATTCTGGTATAGGTGACACACAAAAACAGATTGTCACACTGTTTTTTTAAGAACTGATCAGCACTAGCTGAGTAAGGAAAAAACAGAGGGTGGGGGAACCCAGGGAGGACCAGCGACTGCCTGAAGACACTGAGGAAGGCTTGATAGAAGAGACACTCCTCCTGTTCTTAAAGGATCACAAACACTTTCCAAGTGAAACAAGCAGCATTTCCAATGGCAGGAGCAATGGGTTCATGGGATGGAAAATGAGCTAAGAGTCGGGTCAGATTATAAAGGGCTCTAGACACTAAACCGAGACAAACTTGAAGTTCTTAAATCTGAGAATTGTGGTCTGCTTCAAATTTCAGAAACAAAACTTGCAACAGTGTGATGACAAGTTTGTAGAAGGAAGTTACCGCAGAAGAGGCAGCTGTGGTCATCTCCATGAGATGCAATAAAGGACTAGATGAGATGATGGCAGGAAAGAATGGAGAAGATGGGCAGATCACAGATTTCTAAGGTAGATGTGATAGGGTTTGTTAAACTATTAGAGTGACAGGGAAGAGGAATTGTCAAGGGCAATTCACAGATTTTCAGTTTAGGGGGATAGAAGGAAGGTGATGACATTCATAGAGATTGAATATAAAGATCTTGGCAGAAGCTGCTGAGCACAGCTTTGAAGTGTTGTTTGAAGCCATGAGAGGCATCCAGATCAAAATACAGTCAGAGATGCAGAGCTTGAGCCTGCAACAGAATACCATGTCCCAGACATCAATGAAGGCACCTTCAGCTCATAGGCAAAGCTGAAGTCATGGCAGTGGATGAGAAGAGAGAAGAAAAAGAAGCAGGAGGCCTAAGGAGATGTGGGGCCAGACGTGAGGAACAGGAAAAGATAAGGGGAGAAGAAAAGAAGATGAGAGAAGGGACTACTTTAACATCACTCTGTAGGAGAAATATAGTCACCTCAGCTTCCTGGCCCTTCTTCAGGCAACTCTGTAAAATAAGACAGCAAAATAGAAAAAGTGAAGTCACTACCTGTATCCATAGAGGACAACTGACAGCAGCAAAAAATAGGCAGAAAAAATGAGAAATAATTTACTTCCTAGCTTGTTCCAAAGTACTCAGTAAGATTTTTTTTTTTTTAAGTTAAGTAGTCTGAAGCAATTTCACACAGAAGAAAATAATCCCATACTTTTCAATTGTCCTTGAAGGAATTCCTCTATTAGATAATTATTAGTTTCTGTTATCTGGAAAATTCACTTGGGTGAAACAATGTTTGTGAGAGTGTCAGGATAAAATAATAATTTCCATTTATAAATATTCATTTTTCTCCAACCATTTGAAAGAAAAACACTTCCCTAGAAAGAAGTAACTGGTTTTGGTTATCTCAATAGCTTTATAATACTAGGAAACTAATCAGACCAATTTGAAAGTCATTTTGGTGTGAAGCCTACTAGATCATGAACATAAAGGGCGATCAATAAATATTATTTTCCAGTGATGATTAGGTCTGTCCCTCTTCCCCAGCAGGCATTGAATCCTCAGCTATCCTCTCTTCCAGGTACAATCTCCTACTGACTTCAAAGGAAGTTTTAAAAATGGATTAAAGCAAAGATCATATATTGATTTCAAAGGGAGCCCTGAATACCCAGAAAGAAGATATTACACGGGGGAGGGGATGGAAATGGAAATTCTGTTCTTATTATTTCATGCTTAATGAATATCATCAGCATTCCCTATACATTCAGCCAAAAGAATGACTTCTTCCTTTTGCAACACTTTCCACATTGATGACATCATCATAGCTCTTCATTCTAGGAAAATAATCTAACATTTGCTCTAAATGTTTCAGTAATATTATAATGATATTAAATGTTAGTCTTCTCTCTATATGTTATGGTGGCCATGACAATAAAATTTTGTCACATCATGTAAATATTGCCATTTTAATTTCATGCCCATGTTACTATGGAAAATGATGAGAATTTTTCTTGCTAGCATAATGTTCTTTTATGATGCACACAGCCAGATCTGATTCCCAGAACTTTCTTCTCCCAAAATGTGAACCATGTAATATAATAAATTTAGAACTTTTGGTATGAGTGACTCCCATGCTCACTGCCTCATAGCATGAGGATTACCAATATACCATCATCACCATCACTACCGCCACGTTAATATATGCAAATACAAATAATAACTTACTCTTCATGGCATTTAACAGATTCTGAAAATAAGAAAATATTCTCCAAGTAGTGTTTGCTTTCTCCATAAAACACCCCATATTCATTCTAAAACAATGATTATTATTAATCAATAATATTAAAATTATTATTAAAATTATTAATCAATTAACACAATTATGATTAATTAAATTATTTGATTTATTAGAGGCTCTTAAGCTAATAAAACTCCTACAGAGCCCTCTAAACTCACTAGGATTCTGCTCCAGAGATAGGACATCCAATTGAGAAATAAACAAAAGTTGAACGCAGGTGGGGCTGGTGTCCATGTAGGAGGAAAGCAGCCATTTTACCCAAATGCATAGGCCTTTCCTAGGATTCTCCATGTTCCTGTGGCTGCCTGTGCTTGTGGCTGGCCTGTCTCCCTCGGCATGACTCATCCTGGCTTCTTGGAGCTCTCTCCCCCGACCGCCCATGCGCACACACGCGTTTCTATATGACTTAACCACATGTGGGAGTTGTGAGGCAGATGATGCAGAAAAGAACGTGGGAGGGAGTCAGAGAAGACGCTTTCCTCTATCCACATAGGAAAAAACAGAGAAGGGCATAGCTGAATGTGTCATTCAGTTCAAAGGAAAGAAAGATCAGACACAACATCACATTTGATTAAATCCCATATAAGGACTCCCAAATGAAATAATGAAATCAGTGGGACTTCTCCCAACAGTAAATCAGACTGAACAAGAGAAATAATTGCATCAAACCAGGAAGAAATGTTCAAAGGGTATAGACACACATTGATTTAGCTAAGAAATCCAAGTTTGACTTTAAATTATACGGCAAGACCAGAAACCTCTCAAGAAAAGGGATGTTTCCAAGGCCTACTAGCATATCCATGGTCAGAAATGACCAAAATATTATCTTTCCTCAGTGTATTCTTTAACTGAACCCAAAAGCAAATAGGTGAAATGAAACAAAAACTAAAAACATATGTTCTCTTTATTCTCAAATAAAAGCCTTGTTTGAGTATATTCTTACCTCCATGTTTTGAACCAGATAAATTCTTTTAATATAGAACTTAGTTTTATTTAAAAGAAAAATTACTGATTTCTTCTGTGTTGTGTGCATTTTATTTATTCATTCAATAAATACCGAACAATTACTATATGAGAGGCATTGTACTAGGTCTTATGTAAGATCGAAAAATGAAATAGCCATGGACTCTGTCCTCTTGGGGCTGCAGAAGTGATATGATACAGAGCACGAAAGTGATAATACAGGGAGAATGTATCCTGTGGGCCATCAGAAGTGAGAGGCAGTAAAAAGCACTTAAAACCAACTGTGTGAAAGTACAGTCATGTTTCACTTGAAGGTCTCATAACCGTAGTTCTGTGAGGATGGGGGAGGTCCCAAGATAAAATAAGTTCAAATAAATTTGGGAAACATTCAGTAGACAAAGTAAAAATAGGTTCTTTACTGCAGGACTTGCCAGTACCTTTGATGGGCTGATGTAAATTGCAAATTTCCAAGAGGAGAATAGATAGAATTGGCAGTGTCTCAAATGCGTTTGACCACAGAACACTTTTTTTTTTTCATCTCATGTAACTAGTGATTCCCAAAAACACTCTGGGAAGCTCTAACAAAGTTAGAGGTTGTACAGAAGACATAGAGCATGTCAAGTTGACCAGTCTTGAGTAAGTTAAGGGTAACTAGAAGACAAGGTTGGAAAGTCAGGTTAGGGTGAGATCATGGAGGACTGTAACTTGCTGACTATTCTCTCCTTGAAATTCCTTCTTTCCACCTCTTGGACCATCACAAAGTAAGTCTGATCAACCTTGGTTCAAAAACTGGCTCTGCCATTTACTGTGAGACCTTAGCAAATTACCTGACTTTCCTGTACCGGAGTTCCCTCATTGATAAAATACGGCTGTAATGAAGATTCAATGAAGCCATGGATGTAAATCACTTGTAATGCTGGAATATAGTGAACACGTACTAAATAATATCTGTCTATCTATCTGAGGCCTGGTTCCCTCTCGAGGCTTCTGACTGTTTCTCTTTAACTCTATATCTCTTATCTCTCTCTCTCCTACCCTTATTGGCTTAGTATTTTCTTCAGTTTCCTTAAATATTGGCTTTCCCCAGAGTTATCCCCATAGCCCCAAGTGGTGGTTAGACTAATGTGTCAACTTGACCAGTTTATAGAGCCCAGTTGTTTGATCAAGCAAGCACTGGGCTAATTGTACTACAAGGGCATTTCACGGATTTTAATCATCAGTGAGTTGATTGTATGGATGACTGATTATATCTACAATCAACTGAGGAGATTTTCAGCAATAAGTGACATCTCATCCAGTCAGCTGAAGGCCTTAAAAGGAGAAGTGAGGGGAATGGATGTGGCTCAAGCAGTTGGTCGCCTGCTTCCCACACGCGAGTTCAGTTCCCGGTGCCTCCTAAAAATGACAAACAACAAGCAAATAAATGAAAAAAACCAACTCAGGGGATCTGATGTGGCTCAGGGTTTGAGTGC